>JAFBJR010000194.1:9942925-10045260 GCA_016785285.1 Brachirus orientalis | reverse complement strand
TAATATAATATAATATAATATAATATAATATAATATAATATAATATAATATAATATAATAATAAATACAGATAGAAAAACTTTTCAGTTATTATAAAATGAAATAAATGAATAGGTTTGAAAAATAGACCAATTAGTCTACTACAAATAGGCTGTAACCTATCCCAGGTTACCAGGTTAGACAGCATTTCAAGGCCTCCAGTGAGATAAAGCACATTGAGTTATTTGTAATAATATTCTACTTCTTTGAATATTTCCATTTGAAATGGAAGCACAAAGTATTTCTGAAGGCACATTAAAGTTCATCTTTAAGGGACACACAGTATATTATATGCTGTTAGGTTATGATGAGACAACAGCCATTACAATGAGTGTATTCTTAATAGAAGATCAATCTGTGTAATAAACAATATTGGCAGAAGAGCAGGGAGGAAAGCGACGACACGAGGCAGCGGTGAAAGTCAGTAAGACATTAATGAGGAGAGGTTAGAGGGTTGAGAACATGCAGTGATGAAACAACACTCTATCTAATTGTCTCACTCCAGTGCTGAGGCAACTGCTATGCATTTAGTTTGACAATCTTCTTGCTCAACTGTCCCTGTGGACAGCATTAAAAGAGCCCCACATACCTGCTGTTGAGTGTGAAGACATACCAGCGGCCAGGTGGTGTTTGTGATCAAGCTTTGTGCCTCTCTCATCTTAACACACTGTAAATGAGGGTTTGTGTGAAGTTAACTTCTGAAGACACTTTTTCTAAACCATTTTTTTTTCCAAGGTCCAGCAACCATCAAAAAATAAAGTTTTTAATTTAAACAATCAACAAATATAAATGCTGGTGGCCCTGTGTGGCCATTGCACTACTGTTATAAACACAATTTAGAATTTCATTCAGATCAAAAGGAACAATTGGCACATGACCAGACAACATGCTGTAGAGACGTACAATGGTGAGATGAGTAGAAGTATAGAATGTTAATAGTAACTTGTCAAGACTCTGGCATTACCACTGTAGTGCATTACTTTTGAATAAAAACAAATTTTCATTACCGTACTAATTAAGCCTCCACATGACTCTCTTTTTTTATTATTATCATTCATTTTTAATGATAATAATAATATTTAGTACAGCAGTGTTTAGATCTTGTGTCACTTAGAAACAGTCCAGGGATGCACATTATTGGATTAAAAGTGAAATTAACATATTTTGCATACTTACATTGCAGCAGGTGTCGATATACAATAAGTTGAGAAGGTAGCAGCCTATTCAGCCTACTCTTTTACTCTCTCAGTCATATTAAGAGGTGTTGTCATGTTTGCTGATATCTGATAATACACTTTAAATTGCTTGACAGAATCCATTTTCAAAAGAAGAGACAAATAATGCCACCTGTTTTCTGCTCACAAAGACCAAACAGAGGCAGAAAAATAATAACAAAATGAATAATGAATGCAACTTACATTTTCCTATTGTTAAAGACTTCAAGGGTCCACAGTCTCCAGATTAATCTTCATGACAAATTAGCAAACCCATCTATAACCCGCTTGAGGTTCAGAGTTAATAAATTTGCTGGGGGACCAGTGTCTAGATTTGAAGGAGAGGTTAGAACACAAGTGGAGCCACAAGGTGTTATTAAAAACATATATTGAATATACTGTGTATATCAACAACAAAAATATAAATGTAACATATTATAACCTTAGTGCAACAGTTAATTAACAGTGCAACCTTTGAAGAGAATAGTGTCCTCGGAGAGCAATCAGAGCTTAGGGTCCCTTTGTTAATTCGATCACAGGTCAGTTCAGCTGGCTTCAGTTTGGTTAAATTAGCTTCTGTTCAGAAGTCAAATCAAAGTCAAGTCAAGTCAGATGTGGGGCTTTAACAATCCTGCTACACTGGTGGCTATTACCTAACTGGTCACAACATTCCAATTCTTTATCGGCACAATGTAGCAACAACAACAAATTTCCGAAGACAACACTGTATCACAATGGCAAACATTTTTTTTATTATTTTATTTTCCATTCTTCTATAATGTTTTATCCATTTATCTCTTTTTTAACCATCATGAATTGTTCTTGTCTCTTTTTTCTAGCAAATCATGAATTCTGTATACTGCCTTCAGTTAGATTGTTAGGCACTTTAGCCATGAAATGGACACGTGATCCTCTTTGAATCCTGAATACCGGCAATAACATACATGACATAGTAGCTTTATACGGCACATTATTATTACCACAGCCTGTGCATGAAGAAAACCATGTGCACATTATAAAATGAAACACATTCACATATAAAGGAAAACTAACCATGACAGAAAATGATTTATAAATGTATCAATACTGAGATATTGTGTGCTGGAGTTTTTATATTATCACTCTAACGGTAATAACATCAACTGCGATGAGCCCAACATGCATGTCACAGACTCTCTGTGGCTCCTAGTAGCAACGTACAGCATACTAATATAGTCAGCTGCAATCCACACTCAGGTAAACTCACCAAGACATGTCCAGAAGCAATTTACTCCTGGCACACAATTTACTCCTGGCTCATGGAGTGATTCTCCATCTCTCACTATGCACAAGTTGCCCAGTCTATGAATCTCCTTCTCTAGCGCAGATAGCAAAAGTTTTATTTGTCCAACTTCTGCTGAGCTCGTATCAATCTCACATTGCTCTCGGTCACTAGTGTTACTAAATCTGTGTCTCAATCCAAGGGCTGGATCTTCAGGAGGAGACAGAAGTCAGGCGCTGTGAGAAATGAAACGTCTAGCCCGCACAACTCACCAATTCCCTTTCTTCTCTTAAAGAAATCCAATAATGAAGACTGCATACTACATAATGTTCTGCAAAAGCTGCGGGAGGACCATGAAAAGGGAATGTCCTTAAAAAGTGTTTTTCTGGCATATTGTCAGTGTGACAAAATGCAACAGTTGGTGCGAAATAGTACAACAACTTTTTCAACAACAGAGGAGAAATGGTATCCATGCTGATAAATCACCGAAATGAAGGTTTCTTCTGGGTGATTTTCATTTTGTAGTGAAATGAAGTGAAAACAGTGGAGTGTTAGGTAGAACATATCTGGCAATCTAAAACACGAGCGCATACTTTAGATAATGGTCAGCAGTAATATGGAGAGAGTACATATTTGTAGTTAATGGGCTGAAACATGTCTAACACTGTTATGGGCTTTTAAGCTCTTACAATAGAACATATCAAAGGCATGGAGTTTCAATAAATAGAGCTGCAGCAGTATTTGTCTTATACATGTATTTCACATAAGTATCAAGTAGATATTTGCAAAGTTTCCTTTTTTAAATTATGTCTTACCTGTTTTATTTTAATGAGGCAAAAGAAGATTTCACCTACACTTTATTTGTGTTGGCACAGATGACGGAAAGGTTTTTCCTTGTCTGAGGGACAAAAGCAGCATATGAATACTAGGCATCAGTGCAATTAAAAATCGCACAGCGGACAAAAGTATTCACATCACGAAAGGTGCCAGAGCCAGTAGCTTACTGGATTTACAGGACTGATGTGCATCACAGTCCTTCAACTTGATGCAGCCAATTGTCATCTCTACAGCGGGTAGAACAGATGTCTCTAGTCATTTGACCAAGCTCTCTGGGCTGCTGTATTCCCACTTTCAATCACTTTTTTTGTTCCCTGCAAATATCTTTGCAGAGACAAAGCATTGCCTGTCAAGCGGGTGATTCCATTGAGAGGCACTTCCTGATATGAAAGGTGCATTAATGTGATTAACCCACACTCCCACTCAGTTGATACAGGAGCTGTGGAGCTCATGTCACTCTGTATTCCTCTCTAGTGGCATGATCAGCAAGTATTAAGGAATCTGCTGATGTGCCAGAGGAAGTAGGCAAATTTAAATGTAAGTGGGCAACAAACTGTTAGCACTGGCAGAATTCAGTGCTGCTGTATTCTAACTTAAGTGCAATTCACTGTCAAAATTCCAAAGGAAATTAAGAACAAAATTGGCCTCTAAAACTCAATGACAGAAACATATATTTCATTTTACAGTTCTCATTCTCATGTATAAACTATCTGTAAACATAAACACTACTATTCCACACTATAATTTAGTGAAATAATAGTAATAATTGACCTGAATTTACCTGTATTTTGACAACCACTGCTTGACATCATAAACGAAGTTTAAAGTAAGTTCAAACATGGAGACACTGAGAATCTTTGGTCATTCGGTTTTACCACAGTTTCAATCAGCCAATCATATGGTTGCTGTCAAACTAAAATTCTGTTCTTGCTTCTCTCGCAGTCATCTTCCATGTCAAATGCACTGTGACCCTCCTTCATGCTGCCACTCTCAGTGCCGGGTCAAGCCGTGCAGATGTGTCAGCATCCATCAGCTCCTTCCCATTGACCACCACCAGGGTCTGGACTCCGAGGGGGGGGTGGTCTCCTATTCTACACGTGGCTAATCACATAAATATACTGTATAAATATATTCTCTGTACTGTGCTTGGCTCAACTGTCAATCTAAGCCTCTGCTTTCAGGTTTCTAGTGATTTTAAATATTTGTACAAAGTGTATTTGTGTTTCATGCATTCATGTACAGTTGGTCAGTCACCTAATAGACAAATTCAAGTGTTTTGCAGTGCTTACAGTGTGTAGTACAGTGTGAAATTATTCATCTGATGTCAGAGTCATCATGTATTCAGCTGTTGTATGTTTTGACTGCACAGAGACAGATGCTGCAAACAGACAATCCATTTTTTTGTCTTTTGGCTGATAGATGTAGATGTATGGAGGCACAATAAGATACAACTGTGCTGCAGAAGGAAATGTGGGATACCATTCACGAGGTTTCTCATCATCCATCTTTTCTGATCCTTTGCTGTTAATAACAGCAAAAATAGCTCCCTGCATTGCACACACAGCTTTTAATAGAAGCATCTCCCAGCTTAATCAAAGACACGAGAAGGAAATGGGCATGTCTACCTCTCAGCTTATTGTTCCATCTTAGTGTGAACATCATTTCAAGGTATATGTACTGTATGTTTGCATGTGCTGTATGTGAGAATGTATAAGCGCCGCGTCTTTGCAACCCCATGAGAATACATGATGCAACTAGAGAAAAGTATGCGTGGTGCTGTGTGCAACTCTTTCAGCTCACATTCTTCTTCGATCAATAGCTAAGATAGATAATAGTCTCCATAGAGACTTACATCTTGCATCCTGTCTCCCTCAATCACTGCCTCAAACCACCATTTTTGTCTTTGCTCTATCTCCCTCCTCCGAGCTCTGCCCAAACTGTCAGCAGGAGCCTGGAAAACCCACCAGCTCCAGAGGGCGAAGCAGGCAGAGTACAAGAGGATCTTGGAAAGGGCACAAGGGGGGGCATGTGGTAGACTCCGACAGCCTGTCCGTCACTGCCGGCCACTGTCATGTCATTACAGCATTGTGGGCTTCCTGCTAACAACTGATCCTCGAGGCCCGCTGCTTCCATCAGAGTGGAGAAAATCCACTCACTGACTCAATTATGCATAAGGTGTGAATTAAACATGAGGCTACCGCACAGGAATGTATACACATGTCGCAGATGTACAATGCACAATGTACGTAATCATACAATATAACAAGCCCATCTGTATGCTTATGCCGGGGTGGCTTTGTAAGGCCTTTTTTTTGCACACAGCACACTGTGGAGCTGACCCCTGATGGCTGCAACTTAACATATGATTGATGAAGCAGCATATGGACCTATCACACACACACACACGGGTAAGGAAGACACTGAAGAAGTACATGGTGAGAAATGTTGCCATTTTTGCCACATATTATTTCCATGGGAGATTTAAAGAGCAAAAACAGTCTCACATGGTAGTCAAGCCTAAGGCCAAAGCCAGGGCTGATGTTTTTCCCTCATCTCTCCTATTCATCTCTCTCTCTCGCCCTCTCTCTCTCTCGCACACTCCCTCAGTTTTTCTGTGTCTCTTTGCCTCCATCACTCTCCCTGTCCTTAATTAATCATCCTTGGTTAGTGGGGCAGAGAGCATGTTGTTAGAAGCCATACAGAGCTATGAAATACACACATCTTTATGTGCATGCAAACTAACACACATCAGACTTATTTCATATTTTCCTTTTGTCTTGTGTTTGTTTAAATGTTGATTTAAAAAAAAGTAGGAAAACAAGGACAAATGGCTACAGCACTTGAACATGGACACACAGCACTTGAACATGGACACACACCACAAGTAAGCATGTGCACAAATACAGCTGATCTTTCACATTCCTGGCCTAGGGTCCTAGGACTCATCTGCTGTTGTTGATGTAACCTTTTGAACAGTCTCAGTTGCTGTTTAGACGTTCCAGCTCCAGCATATAAAGTATGTCCATCTCAGTACCCATGAACACACAACTTTGACTCCACTGCCACTAAAGCCCTCGGTAGAGCACAGACAGCAGCATCACCAAAGCCATTAGACCTCATTATCAATGTCTGGAAGTTGCAGCAAGCATCCAGTGAGAGTTGGATGTGGAATGATGGGACTAGACACAACACAGCTAACCCCTTATGCTGCTATGGCCAATGGGCAGCAGAGGGGCCTAAATAATGGAGGATGTAATTAGGCCTCATCTCTATGTATGTAAGTGCACTTATCCTAGAAGGCTCCAACTGGGCTACATGCCATTACTACCATTATCACTATTTGATCTCCTTGAATAGGGGATGGGAGATCTGGGCAATCATGGCATGGGACAGTGAAAGGCATTACATAAGTGAATAGGGATGTAGTGGTGTAGAGACCTATACTCACTTAATTCACCATTTGTTTTATGTTTGCACTGGTTTAGTTAACTTTCCCTGACCTGAATAAAACGTTTACTTAAAAGGATTTTATTTAAAAAAAAATCTACTTGTTTCTATAATTTATCATTATTTAAGTACATGAATTCTTGTTTTTTTGCTTTTATCCTTCGCATGGTGATCACTGGCAAGGTGCAGTAGATGAGCACCTGTCCCTGAAAATCATCATGAGGTTTTCTGTGTTGACATGATGACACTTATCATAACTCCCATCTTACAAACAGAGCTCGGGTATCACAGCAGCAGCAACGGCAGCAGCAGCACTGAAAACAGAAGGGACGCACCTGGTTTCACCGTCTTCAAGCGAATCGGCTCCCGAAAGTGGCGGATGACAGCCAGGGTGTCACGGTTTGTAAGTCCACTGACGGGCGTCCCGTTCACCTCCAACAACACGTCCCCGTAGTAGGGCAGCTTTCCGACGTGACACACCAGCACGTCCAGCTTCATCTGGCCCAGGTGGGGGAACTGTCCCAGCTCTGCTCCCCCCAGAACCTCCACCACGGAGCCGAAGTCCCCCAGGTTTCCCCATGACACCGCGCACTCCACCACTTTATTGGACCAGTGTTTCTTCTTCTTCAGCGTTCTGGACATGGTTACTGCTTTTTCAATCAACGAACAATTTCACTGGTTAAGAGTCGCCTCCGGTTTTTCTGAGGTTAAATGAGTTCGAAATGACGCGACCTGAAAAATCCTCCTGAGCTTTTCTCCCGATCAGCTGGGGATTTCATCATCCTGGCGTTAACGAGGCGGATTTTCACGAGTGAATGTACCACTGGGGCTCCGTCATCCCACAGGTTTGCGCTCCGCTGGGCGCGCGGTTGTCTAGGCTGCAGTAAATCCAAGCGTTCCTTGTGCGTAAAACACAAGTTGATGGCGGCGAGGTGAATCGAAACAAGGCGACAGTCACAATTTCAACGCAACTCCGGAGTCAAATCGGTAGCTCGGTCAGAAACTGGACGTAAACACAGAGCATTTCTCTCACTCCGCGGCTGACTGTGAACTGTCAGTCGATGAAATGTGGGGCGTCAACGAGCAATCTCTCATACCTGCGCGTGTGTTTGCGTGCGCGCGTGTCAGGCTGAAAACGGGAGGGCGGCAGCGCTCAGCGGTGGGCGGTTTATGCAGCTGGGAAGATCCAGCCCATGGTGACTGTGCTGGGAGACATGTGCATGAGTGTTTGTCTGCCACAGGTTTGAACGCGGCTCACCTGGTCCCACCACCGCCACGAGAGAGAGAGACAGAGAAAGAGGAACGCCCACTTTACGCAGCAACGGCAGTGTCTTTGTGGGCGTTTTCCACACCCTCATGCGTGCTCCATCATCATCCGGTGTGCTTTAAATATGAATATTAATAATAATAATTAGAAAATCCCCCATTTTAGCAGGAATCAGTGCAACATAAACGTCTCACTGCAAACACACAGTGCGTGTAATCCCGATATTAACCGTGCAAAACAAATTACACCCAATTAAGGCTCACAGTTTGAATGGTGATGTAAGTATATTACCGAGGAGCGACGAGTCCGAGTGACCCACAGTTGAATGTCTACACAGCTCCACCTAGTGGCAACATTGCACACAGTTTACTGCGCCAGTTCACCCCCCGAATCCCCCGAGGTCTACCGTTACCTGCACAGACACCGCCACGACGTTTGGGTGCATTCAACAGCATGATCCACGAGACAAGGGTTGATTTAACCGTTAACTGTTGGTAGAACAGCGGCGTGCGCACACATGTCAGAGGAAAGGAACAAAAAAAGGGACACACTCTTATGATAATTGATGAAAAAATAATAATACTTATTATATGTTTATTATTTTAATTCAAATACACGCATGCGGATGTTTAACAGGCCTATATGCAACAAGCTTCCACAAGATTACTGGATAGAAATGACTGGCTGTCTTGCAGGAATTACCACTGGAACGAAAAAGTTGACCATTGTTGCACACTTTAATTGAGAATTGATGCACATTAAATAAGTGAACTACAAAATTGTTTCAAAAGGGGCCCCTGACCTTGTCAATGGGCAAAAAGGGACGCGCATAGACATGGCTTTAACTGCTTGCTTTTTTTCTAGCAATTTTTTTCCCCTTCCATTTTCTCTGTAAATGCAGTATTTACTTTTGAGCAGGTTGTTGTGTTTATGTATAAATTATCTTCACTTAAAAGTTGGTCTAGTGCTGTTGATGTTCTGTTCTGTTCTCCCGCCAACATTCAAAGCCTTCTTGACCGAAGAGATCTACAGGTTTTGCATGAGCGCGTGCATTTGCACGATGACATGTAACTGATTGTTTTTTCATATTTCTTTCATGTTAATGGATGTAAATAATAACAATAATAATAAAAAATGAAGTTATGTTTAAGCATAGCTTTGGAATTTAATTAGTTATTGCTACTTTGTCTCTGGGGATAATGGTCTTATTTCACAGCATGTAATTAAGGGAACAGCTTGATTCTGCTGAAACCTCTCCATCGTGGTGGTGTTTTATGACCATTTAGGCAAGTTGACTTAAAAAAGGACACTCAAACACCCACTCCTTTTCTTCTCCAGTTGCAGAGTGTGAGTATTTACAGTGTAAATGGGCCTAAAATAAATTCACATGACCTTTATTCATCAAAAGAGTTGCAGTAAAAATAATCTGAACAGATTAAGTTGTCATCTTGCTAATTAAGATGTGCTGATTGATCTGTCAGTTAAAACATCTACCTTAATAGTTGCTGGGAGCTGAGACAGTGTATGTTGACTATTATACCATCTAATTTTAAATTTTGTTTTAAATAAGCACTGATATTTCCTATTTTAACTACAGAGCAGCCCTTCAGTCTGTGCTCACAGTTTTATAAACTGAAATTGGTGAATAGTCTGCACGTGCAGTTTTTGTTATCATCAATTGTAATCATGCCTACCATGATCTCTGCTATATAAAACAAATGCCCCTCAGGAACATTTACATTTTACTACTTTACTTGTATGGAAAATATGTCTGCACTTTCATTTTCAGTTTCACAGACCAATTTGTTTCCAAATCACCATGAGGATATTTTAACATTATGTCGATTTATAATAAAACTTTGATTATCACTTACTCATTGATTCCAAGTGGACAATTTGTGCCAAATGTTATAAAATTTCTGCAAGATATTCCTGAGATACTCCATTAATAGAAATGGATCTAGTGGGACATTTAAAATAAGTTTATTTGTCAAAAATTGAAGATGGTGTTGTACTGAAGTAATTTTTGGACCAATTCTGCACTTTAAATGCATTGTTTTGTAAAGTATTTGTCACACAAACCTAACCAGAATATGCACCTTAGCCTAAGATGACGTGTGATTTGCTCACCTCTGACATTTTAACATTTTTAAGCAAAATGACTTATCAAACAAACTGCCGAATCACCTTTAGTGTTGACCCACTCAATCAAGTGTTAAGAAATCAGAATTCATGTTTAATGTTTGAGTAATAGCCATTTAACAAAAAGGCTCTATAGACATGCTTTACAGAATGTACAGGTAAATAAAGTCCAAAGTGAAAACAAAAAGAAAAACAAAAATAAAAATAAAGCAGCATTTGATATTGCCAGAGCAGCTGCTGCTGAACTTTGGTATTAAGTCATAAAGGACGTTTAGAGAAAAACAATATATATACATTATGTTTTGCTGTGTTGGCAGAAAATAATAAATACTGAACATGTAACTCCATTATGATGACTTACAGAAACATATTTTCCTTTAATTTCTCTATCACACAAAAGAGGTAATTCAATCGACTGTGAGTAAAAGTCTGAAATCTACTTCCAGCGAGACAAGGGGTACGTCAAACTATGATGGGTCTCAGGAATGTCGGATAAAAGAGCTATGTTTTGAGTAAACATTTAAAGAAATAGGCTTAGGATGATCTGATAATGACAAACATGAGTCAACATGGGTGACAAGAACAAAACGAAAATCATATCTGTGCATACCCACTGAGGCGATGGAGGTGTATCAAGATTAAAATGCATACATGTGGTCCATTTCAAGTAATAATTGATAAAAACTATCAATAACTTGTTTAAATGGAATGTGACTAAGCACATGTTCTACAGGGTATGTAATGTATTCAAGGAATTTCAAAATGCATAAATTCTAGTTTTAAAAGAGTAAAAAAAAAAAAAAAGTTGCAGCTAAGTCTGTTCCTTAGTCTAGTGAGAGTGCCTTTCATTTGCAACACGCTTTAAATAAAGTAGCATCTTCCATTTCCTTGGGTATCAAGTAGAATATTAATTCTGGAATAATCAGAGAGGAAATAGATATTACTGTGCATATCTGTATGCACCAACTCAGCACAGCAATTTGCCAAAAACGTGCCCAACCCACTCTTCAGTTTATGTCGATATGGAAATGGCAAAGACATCTTCATCACACTTGGTGTTGTGCTCCACAATCAAAGAAACAGAAAAGGAATGATCAAAAGTAAAATAACAGCAGAATGTAGCAGAAATTATGATAAACACAATTAGATGGCAGACATTATATCCTTGAAAAATGAGTATGATAAAATGTTTTTGACCCAACGTGGGACTAATTTAAATTGATTGCAGTTAATGTGGTAGACAGAATGATAGAATTTCAAGTCTTGCAAACTTACTACACTGACCTCAACAAAAATAACCTTTAGATCTGTTTTATGTACAGAATGCATTGTTTTTGCAAAGTATATGTATTATGACATTTGCATAGCACATCGAGCACATACTAAAAGATTTTTTTTGAAAACCAAAAGCAAAGCCAAAGAAAGTTAAGCTTCACTGAACTGTACTAATAAAGAGGATTTTGAAGAGCAACCTGACATAAAACTTGTTGAAACAAGTTGGAGTTATCACTGAAACATCTTCAAAGCAAACACTGACATTTGGAGAGACAGTTTACTGAAGCTCGGGGCTGTTTCAAAATTGTGAGAATGTGCCGTTTGCATTTCTACAACCAGAAATGTTAAAAAACACATTATGTCAATAACGACATTGTGTTTTTAGTTACTGCAGCCCTAGTCTCAAACCTCTGTGACAAAAGACTTAGATAGGACATGGACTTTTAATACATAACTATTTTTTTGTTCACATACATACATGTATAAAGTAATACATTCTCATTTTTCACAGTACCAAGTGAGAACCTCAGCATAATCAATTTCTATCGAATGGCATTTTTGAGAGTAATTTCTAATTAAAACAGCGGGCTAGCCTTTCATCCACATGGATGGTCTGGAATTGGTCAGTAAATTTTCAGTTTCAAAAGGAGTGTTTGACTAGAATACCTGTAGACACGAATGGGTAAACGTATGCTACAAAAAATATAGCACAGACTTAATAAATGAAACTTTACCACAGCCTGTTAATTATAAAATAAAAGGAAATCTTCAATAAACAAACACTGTTCTGTAAGTGCAGTTGATGTTTTATGAAAAAATACAGTCCAGCACATTTTTTTTGTTGCCATAGTGACTGAAGAGACCTCTCCACAACAGAGTCGGCCATTTTAGCAGTTAACATAAGAGCCTTTAACGCTGCTCCCATTCATCGCATCGGACCTACCACATTTTATATAAACGGTTGAGATTAGTCCAACTTATTTGAAAGATAAAGGCTTACAGAACATGCACTGCATTAAACACTTCAGTACCATTTAATTAAGTGCATGTAAAAAAGGAAAACGTATCAGTGCATACTGCATATAAGCCATGATGGAACTGAGAATTTATGCTGTATCCCCAAACTGATAATGAAGGTATAAAGTGAAGGAAACAACGATTGTAGTTGACACATGACAAAAACAAAATCAGATAAAGATGTAGGATATATTCATATATATTCATAATATACACCACGTTCTGGTGTTCACCGTCTCTGGAATTTGCATAATAGGATACTAAATAGTATAGTTTACAGTCCATCAGAATAGTTGAGGGAATGTGGGACATATGCTTTGAAGGTTCTTGCGTAGATTTACCACCACAATCTGCTGGTGAGGGAAATACAACTGTCCCCCACTGAAACCTCTTTTCCCAGTTTGAAGGAGATGGTTTGTAATTTCTACTACAGTTATGTACAGTATGTCTATTCCAACAGACGTGTGTACAGGAAAGATAAGTCAAACTGCCAGCGTGTAGTGCACTGGCGTACATCTATCGGTGATCCCATCCAACGTGGCTCTTTAAAGCATACATTCATAGCTTTCTCCATAAAGAGAAAATAGAAGAGTGGCAGAGGATGTGGGAAAGAGAGGCCCTGCAGAGATGGAGGTGTTAAAGAGGAGGTAACATAAAATCACCAGTCCGTTTCTTCAGCCTTACATAGAGGTCTTTCCACAGTGGAGAATGTTACCATGTCTTCTTTAGTGAAAGGGGAATGTAAACATACAAGAGAGCATCTTTGGCAGAGAGTGAGTCTCTTTGGAGGTAGTGGGTGAAAGGAGAAAGGGGTGCAGCAATTAGGTGTCAGAGGCAGAACATGGACTGTAAGGACCTATGTGGGGGCAGAATGCTCCTGACGGTTAGTCCTATTAGAGGCACTTCTGTGGTCCTGTGTGCTTTGGATGGGGAAGTAGTCTACCTCTGCTTCACGCTGTTCCTCTGCTCCATCTGCAGTGGAAGTCAGAGGTGGTGTCCTGTGAACAGTCAATGGATGCTGGGACAGATCTTCTCCCCAGAATGACCTGCCAAGGAAATCTGCAAAAATGCAAGAGAACCCAAAAAGTTTAAATTAACTGATCAACAGAAAATAAATTTGATCAGTGACTTGTATTGATGGGCTACACAGTAGAGAAGAGGTTAGTGCTGTTGCCTTGCAGAAAAAATACCCAGTCAGAACAAGGGCCGATCTGCAATGAGTTTGCACGTTCTCCCCGCGTGAGTGGATTTTTTCCTGGTACTCTGGTTTCTTCCCACAAGTCCAAATAAGATGCAGAGGTTATTTGGACATGCCAAAATGACTGTAGGTGTAAGTGTGAGAGTGAATGGTTGTTGGTCTCCATGTGGCCCTGCGCTGGACTGGCAACCTGTCCAGGGTGTACCCCACCTTTCGCCCCATGTTAACTGGGATTGGCAAAATGGCCAAGTACTATTTGCTTCCAGTTACATAAAAAAGAAGGATTTCTTATGTCCAGGCCTAGGGTTCAACATGAAAAATTAAGATTGTATGTATGAATGTATCCATCACATCTGGACGATTAATGCCTTTGCTAAATTTAATCTCGTGGATTTACTACAAAATCTGTCATCTGTATATTTTCATGGAAACTGGTGAAAATTCAACACAGCAGCAAAGAACACTCAGCAGATTTAACATATTATCTTAAAAGAGCTCAAATGGGAATTTCTGTTTCCAAATCTCACCATTTGCGTGCTGCTCCAGGGGAGTGTGGCTGCTCAACCTTTTGTCATGTGAGGAGAGAAAGACTGAAGAGTTCTGGTTGCTAATAAGATTATCCAGTGCAGTGTCCATGTGCTGGGCATGTTCACTGAAGCTCTCCTTCAGGTCAGGTAATGCTTTGTCCAGCAGTTCGTCCTCTCCCATATAGGCATAGGGGCAGTATTCCCGTGTACGGGAGTAGATGTTAGCATTGTCGTAGCAGTCGGAGCAGATGACCAGCGAACTTGCACCACCTGGCAGGGAAAAAATTTCGTTTCAGAACTGAAAACAATTTCTTGTACTTATTTTGTCCGATCACATTCTGCATTTAAATATTCGTAATGATAGCAAATTTGTGAACGTTTCAAAGCCTGTTCAGCAAATGCCTCTGGCCTTAACTTTGGCCAGCAGAGATATTAGTAACCACAAATGTGTCAACACTAACCGGTCGGGACTGCAGCTACTCCCTCACGGGGTTCCCCAGTGTGGAAACTGCTCCGGCCGGTGAACAAAGATCCGACCCTGCAGTGCATCAAGCTATTCCCTTCAGTTTCCACTTCACTGCTCATGTCTCCATAACACACACCTGGGACATACACAATGATTAATCAGCATTCCATAACAGGGATTTAAAAGGTCAAAGGCAAAGCAGACAAGAGAACACTGATGAGCATGGAGGCATCCAAACCCCATTAATTCTGAAAAAACACTTCAGGGGCCTTATACTGCATATTTCAAATATGTGCAATATTTGTTTTGGAGGTCAGAATTTATTCAACTGAAAGGCAAGTCACGTGGCAGTGTACCATAAGGTATTTGATTAAGTTTTTTTGTGATCATGAAATAATTGTGGAATCTTCAAAAATCAAAGGCTTACTATATACTGACAAAACCAAAACCCATTACATTTAAAGAAGACAAAATCTTTGTATGACTGCAGAAAATAAAGTGACTTTTGATCAGATTTTACTTTATGAGAATGTTAGGTAAGTGCACTGCTAGCTGCAGAAATACTATTATAGTATAGTATGTATTGTTTAGATATACTATATATAGTATATACTATAGAAGGTTGTTAGTTGTGGATGTAGCAACAAGTGCATGGCAAATGATACCTAGTCTCAAGTTGTAAATTTTGAGGAAATTGGAGATAGTTTTTAGATTGGACGCTAGACCCCAAAAAACACAAATCAATATAAGTGTACAACCCAACTGAATCTTTTGACTTGCACTAGAGAATGGATACCCAACATGTCTGTACAGGTGCAGACAAAAATCAAGAAATGATCAATGGGTTTGGGTCAGGTTAGGTCAAGTCAATTGACATGGTAATTTCAAGTTCTTTTAGTGAAACAGAGTAAAATTGGGTGAAACCAAAAGGCTTTAAAAAAATGCTGTATGAAAAATAAAGTAGAAACATGTAACAGAAGTATAAAAGTGATTTGAAAAGTTACTATCTTTTTTCCTCTACAACAACTCAAACTAAATCACAATGGTTGGATTATGTAAATGGTTATCAGCAGTAACAGTTGAGTTGATAAAGAAGTACTGATTGTCATTAAAAGTATAATGACACTTCAGACTCACCATTGTGTGCTGACAGTCTCATAAGATATGTGTATCAGTAAATGCCTGTGTGTTTATGGGACTAGTAGTTGTGCTCTACTGGATGCAATGCTAATTTCTGATGTTTGTAGTTAACTATAAATAAAGGCTTACTATCACTGTGCGGTATAGCCATTCTGTATATAAACATGTCAGGTTTGTTGGGCTGGGTGCAGATTAGACAGTGTCCAGAGCCACACACTAACTTGAACACCAACTATAAACAATGGGTTCTTACATGTTCTTACTTCACTTATACCACAAGCTTTAGAGTCCTTGTTTCAGACAAACTCACATAATGTACACATGTAAAATGGAAGGAATTGACTAAATCTAATAAAGTGTTACCCACCATCTGTCCCTTTATGGATGTATCCATTAGAGAGAGGAGGCATGAGTTGCTGGTGGCTGCCAGCCTCAGAGTTACTGTAGCCCTCCTGAGGCTCTGACAGTGTACCCTGAGAGGACAGGTAGCTGGGGATGTCTGCTGGCAAATTCATTTCATCTGAAACAGACAGATATATTTTGATTTGAAAGAGTGTTGTCATCATGGACAGATTTCCTGTCTTCCAAACAGTCATATCTGTTAGGGACATCTTTAAAGAAAAAATTTTTCAAATCACCTGTGTTTGTGATACTGTAGTCCTCGCTCTTTCTGCGCATGTGATAGATAACGATGACCCAGACCAGTGAAGTTCCAACCACACAGCACACCACCACAATCACCACAATACCAACAGTGGTCCAGCCGTCCTGGTCATACCCTGCCCCTGTATCACAGTTTGGTGATGGTGAGACACTGAGGTAGATGTGGCCACGCTCAGTTCCCAGAGTGTTGGACATGATGCAGGTGTATTTTCCTGCATCAGTAGGACCAGCGTCTACTATAATAAGGAGCTGGTTGGCAGCAGCAAAGAAGTGGCGCTCTGTAAGTACCAGAGATCCATCGTCTTTGGTCCAGTTGAGACGGGGGGCGGGGCTGCCTCCAGCTATACACTGAAGCACCGCGGTTTCACCACGCACCACAGTTCTGTCTTCCAGTGGCCGCACAAATGATGGAGTTTCTGTGGAAGAATATAATTGATTGTTTTTGACTGATACAGAATTGCTCAGCATTGAATTGTCAATTCAAGTCAAGGCTGCTATTTACAAAATAAAGGCTCTTCTTTAAGTATTGATGTGTAAGCCCTCTTCAGAGGCTCTGCCCTTTTGTCTAAATTTTTATATACCAACAGACATTAAAATAATGTTTTTGTGGCTATAGCATTTATTTTTGTAGTTGGGAGAGGGACATGACATAAGGGACATAGGGACATAAGGAAATTTGAGAATGTAATAAGATTACAGCAGAGTGACTCACTTGAAGTCACCAGAAGTGAACATTAGTAATACACTCTGCTGATGAGAAGGGTGACATACCCAGGACTGTAAGAGTAGCGTTCGCAGACAGGCTGCCAGCTGCATTTTGTGCTGTGCAGCTGTAAACGCCCATGTCTTCTGTCTTCACATTAGCAATGAAGAAGATGTCATCATCCGGCATCACATGCATCCTCCGCTCTCGGGCAGCAGGAAAGTCAGTGCCTCCATCCTTCTGCCAAGCAATCTGGGGCGATGGATGCCCTTCAGCAGCACACTCCAACCTGGCCATAGTCCCGGTCCGGATTGTCAGGTCCATGGGAGTCTTAAGAAAGGATGGCATTTCTGAAAGAGGAAAACAATCCATGTCAGACTGTTTTTCCATCTTAAATTATCTGTAGCAATATCAGCAGAATAAAAAAACAACGAAACTAAACAAAGCTACACCAACCAAAACTCTTGAGAAAAAAACAATGGAGCGAATAACTATTTGCATTTTTCCCGAAGGGGCTCACCATTGACTGTAAGCTTGGCCCTGTTGGAGTAGTTGGACCCAAAATGATTGGAGACTACACATTGGTAGCGCCCCTCGTCAGTAAAGTTGACATTGAGGAGGTGAAGCATAGTGGTGTAGATGAGCTCTCCCTCTTGGAACTGGGCAAAATTTTGCACTTCAGCATCATACAGCACCTCCCCGTCCTTCCGCCAAGCTGTAGTCATTGGCAAATCACTGCTGCTGGAGGCAACACAGCTCAAAGTCACATTGTTTCCCCGCAGCACTACAGACGTCTCTGGGTGAGTTGTGATCTGAGGCTTGGGAAAATCATCTGTGAAGAGGCAGGAATGTGAAATGTAAAACTCAGTTGGCTATTATTAGTGTTCATAATGAAATTGTTGAACATACATGTGTGTCAGCTTGAATCTATGAGGCTTTTTGTGAAATTTTGTGAAACATTTTATTGGCTGTGCGCTTATTAATCACGATTTTCTATCAATGGTCTAACTTATGTAACTTCTACTGTACAGTATGTTTTCAAAATTTTAATAATAGTGATTACTTTTTGCAACTATTGTATTATAGTCCACCCGTTACATACATATAAATGGGGAATGAGTCTGAACATTTCAGAGAAGGTGTGGCCTTGTGGGTACTGTGTATGGGTGAGTGAGAAAGGGGAGAAAAAGAAAAGGAGACAGTGTACAGGTAATGTGTACAGTTATCAGCTACAGTCCGTATGTAACTCATAAATAACAGTGGGAATAGTAAATCAGAGGGTCAGTGTGGTACAAGATTGCTATAATAAAGTGCCTCTGTTCACACGAGTTGGTCTGGACTCACTGACAGCCAGTTACCAGGTATGAGCTAGGGGTAAGCCAAGGTGTAATGGTGCGGTAACAGAGATTTCCAACTACAGTTTGAAACGAGAAACTAGTGGAGGTGACATCTCAGTAGCGGAGAGAATAAACATACATTACGAGTTGACAGCTTTTCAAGTAGCGTGGAGATTAAAAAAAAAACAAAAAAAAAAACATAGCTACGCAAGCCTCGCAGTTGCATGGGTCCACCGTTGGTAAGCCTGACCCTCCCTGCTTTACTTCTGATTGGCTAATACCATGGCTCTGTAGCTAGCATTAATGGTTGAGAGTAGCAACAGTTAATGCTTCAACAACCATTAGATTGAATGGCAAAAATGAAACCACAACAAAAACATGTGCAGCTGATTATTTTCTCCTCACATTATTATTATTATTATTATTATTATTTTATCTATTGATGGAAATACATCGTAGGGACGAAGAACTTTAACTCCTGGACAAGAACACATAAAAATAAAAATCACACAGGGACTAACCACAAACAAATTCTTCGGGGCTGATGGTCAGGACACTGTGACCAAGTAGACTCGTAGGATGAGCACAGATGGCAGACACAGACTGCTGGAACTGACTGTCAGTCAGCCAGGGCCCCAACCACTGCATGTGACAGTCACACAGTAAGCTGCTTGTGTTCAGGACACTGAAGACAGAAACAGATAGGCAGACACACAATTGTCAAAGTGCAGAGCAGATAAAACAATCCTACATTTACATCCCACTAAACAAACTGCATATTTGCTTGTGTAAATTTCATGAAAAGGGATTTAACCTCTAAAAGCAAATTTAATGCATGACTATTGCTTTTGATTTCCCTCAATTAGATATACAATGCAAGCAATACTTGCCATGTTTATATGTGGAATTTATCATGGAAAACAGTGCTCCGGTGGCACTAATACAACGTGTGATGTAAATTACTGAAAACAGACATGTTTCTGTATAAGATGATAAAACTATAATGTTAATTTCAGTTGTGTGTTTTGCAGCAGTTTGGAAACACATTACATAGTTCCTCAAAACAAATAAAACACACTAATATTAAAGGTAATGAGACACAGCAATACAAAACTAATGAATAATCAAAAATTAAATAACTGAAGTTTTTAATAGTCTTAAATGGTTTTAAAACTATCCTAAAAAAGTAGGGTTATAATAAAAAAAGTCTGAAAGTAACTAGAATCTCAATAGGACCATTAAACAGGTATGAATGCAAAGTTTCCATTACCTAAATCAAAATGGGAAAGTGGATTTACTGCTATAAAAAGCAACTCTAGAAGACACTGTACAAAAATATACTTTAATTACACGGGAGTTGCTATTATGCTGCTCTAGCCAAGTTATCAGGAGCAGCAAATTTGTTCACTCACCAAGCAAATAGTGCTATATTCTATTAAAGCAGCAGACAAATTAATAACAAGAGGATATGACTACTAGTATGACACATTTTCTGGGTTTGACAGCTACTGGTGCATTTTGTTAGCCACTGCTTGAGGGACACACCTATGGGCAGATCAGAATCGTTAAAAAGTCAAAAGACTTCAAATGTCCACCAACATGACAGACAGTATTGCTTGTGCTGCAACTAAAGAGCTGAGATTTCTGTTACACACCTGAGCCCATTAATGCATTTCGTGATTAATTTGTTTCTTTTACTCTTTCATTAATAAAGCTGCAGAGGATGAACTTGTCCCATTGCACAGACTGGGATTTTTTTCCCTAAAACCACATCATTCCCATTTAAAGTTAAATGATAAATCAGATGAAAATGAATATCAACATATGCAGAAGTGATTCCATCATTTAAAGCTTGTTTATACTCACAAAACTTTCAGCTTCATGTGCAACAATGCCTCCGGGTGTATCGACATGATGCCATTCTTACTGAGATCTCTGCAGAGGGGACAGACATATGGATTAGACACACCTACACTGTGATCTGATCAACATGGCATCCTAGTTCACAAGCATAAGACAACAACAGCACAGTGGTGATAAAAGCCTTCTGCTATATTAAACGATTTAACAGTAACAACAAATTCTATTTAAACACAAGTGTGGCTGTGCAGAGACAAAATTATTGAGGAGTTGTTTAACTTACAGGTGCTCCAGCTCCTCCAGCCCCTCAAATGCTTTCTTGGTGATTGATTTGATTTTGTTCCGCTGGAGAATGCTGGAAGAGAAGATTTCTTTTTATGCTTCTGGGTAACATTTTCTTGCACACTGACACCAGTGCATCAGCACCTTTCTCTTAATGATAAATTGTGACATGTGGCCAGCTTTTCAAAACAAGCTAACATTAACTTTAGGGACAATGTCACACAAAATAAAACCTACAGAATATAATCATTCAATCAGAATAGAGCATTATTGTACAAATCATTTCCACCATAAAACCACTTTATAGCATGTGTTTCATTTCACAACAATTCATTAATGTATGAAAGTCAAATTCATCATTATCTGTATCTCTTATTTATCTCTACAATCAGTTTCCTCTCACAGTGTGTTCAGCTTCTTCATTCCATCAAATACACCAATGGAGTCTTCAATGGCCCAGGAGATTTCATTGTTGCGGATATCGCTGTAAAACACAGAGACATTTAATGTGTTAAACCCACTCTACACAGAGTGAAAATCTAAACCATTTCCTTCACAAACAGAGACTATCACCACTGTGGGTTTTGTGCCAGTGACTCTCAGTTAGGAGACTAAAAGGTTAAGACACCGTTATTGACAGTTATCTCCCCCTGCTGTTACAATGAGGAGGAATTAATTGGCTCTGTTTAACACTGGGTGCAGTTGATGGGTCCAATAGAAACCTTGTGTTTACAGGACGGGACGTGGACTATTTTGTTTCTCTTTCTTCCTGCCTGACATGTTCTAAAAGCACTTATGCACCCCCCCATCCCCTTCTCCCATAAAAACAAATTTATGACACATTCAGTACATCCAATTAAAGTAATAAAAAGAGTGCATAACATTTCATGGCACTCACCACTTAGATCATCAAATTTTCTCACCCCAAAAAAGCCAGAGCTACTGTGCAATTTGCTAAAATGGTAAATAAACATGAGGGCAATATTTTCTAATGAATAATTAATTGTAAAAAAAAAGAAAAACAAAAAAAACACAAAAAAAACATCCTTTACACTCTTGCCCTGTGTAGAAACCTGTCTGCTCTAACACACTGGAGATACTGCAGCAACAATGATACATGGATCATTCACATTACATTTCTGATATTCTACGCAGTTGGCTTCAAAAGTCTAAGGCACTATTCAATTACCAATTGAAGTGATTGGAAAAGTGGTCTCCTTACTGCACTGTATGTGTTAGTGTATAATAATTAGAGCTAGAGTCTTTGAACAAGTCAGAGTGGCACACATGGCTAAAGCAGGAAAAACAAGCAAATGTTAATGAGTGAGTCACAGAAAAAATTCCAAATAAAGTGCAAGCAACATTACCAGTTCCACAACAGGCAAAGATTTACAGTATTTTGGGGCTGTATCTGTGATAAGAGAACAGATAAAAGAGGTCTATACATATTTTCCAAAGTGTAGCCTGGTAGTGCTGGCTTTTCCAAACTTACACACCCTAGCCTGAAGTTCAAGGCTATAGTCTGTGCACCTATACTTGCCTTTCCAATAATTGTTCAGAGTCACCTTGTAGAGATTTTACATTTAAAATTATTCCAAATAAGAACAATGTCCACAGCAAATGGCAGGACAGAGGACGCAAAATCAAAAGAGGAGGAAATTATTAAATTAAATATTAGATGGTTTGACAGATGACATAAAATTGGCAAGATCAGAATAAGACAAAAAACATTTACTTCTCTAAACTACTTAAGATTCTTTGGGGAATGTGTTGAAGACAGGACTGCAGTCCACAGCCTTGATGCGGATGCACAGAGCCAAGAACCAGCTAGGACTTTGCAATATTTTGAAGAGTAAGCTACATTACTCTTAAATCAAGGAGACAGTACATAACTTAAAAAGGCAAAGTACTTACAGGGTACGCAGACTTGACAGGCCACTGAACACTCCCTCTCCCAAATGGCTGATTGAGTTCTCTCCCAGATTCAGGCTCTCTAAGAAACTTAATCCTACGAATGCAGTCTCCTCGAGTCTCGTCAAATGATTAAAGGACAGGTCTCTGTACAAATCAAATATGGGGAAGATTTTTACTCAGTCATTACAACCAAGACTGTTGAACAATGAGACAATGGTCATAGCTTCTAAAACCCAACAATACTGTAGTGCTTTAACAGTAGCTCCTCTGAGCAAACAGAATGAATTTCAGAGCCTAGGGCTAATGACAGAAAAAAAGCTTTAAACTTCATGACGATGTTAGCTACAAAGCAAACACACTTACAGTTCCTCTAGCTTTTGGCAAAACTCCCAGGCATCTGGTCGGATAATGAAAACACCATTCTGGCTGACCCTCAGAATACGTAGCATGCGCAAGCCATAAAGCCAACCTTTGTTGACCTCTGTTAGGTTGTTGTGCTCCAGCTCTCTGAGACACAGATGGGAAAAAACAAAATTACATTAATAACATCGTGTATGTATATTCTATTAGGTATTTGTTTGAATTGTATATCATTTGCTGCAAGTGTAAACATTTGGACTTTAAGCTTATGGTCATTAATGTGCTTTATCCCAATAAAATAAATAAACACATAAATTGCTTATGGACATGCACTTGAATGGCATTTTGAAGGAATATATAGCTCTGTACTCACAGTTCTTCAATGTTGTTTAGTCCAAAAAAGGCTCCGTCCATGAGTTTGGTGATGCCGTTCCTCTGCATCTTTAGTGACTTCAGTGAATCCATCCCTTTGAATGTAAGGCTGTCCACTATCTTAATCTTGTTACGCTTCAGTTCACTACAATGACATTGACCATATTTATTTACAATAATAACAAAACAAACCAACTGTGTCACTTATAATTAGATGTTCAGTTTATTCTGCCTAGTAATTTAGTAAGAGCTCTAAAAAAAAAGAAAATACACAGATCTAACTGCCAACTAGCATTAGCGTTTTTCTTTTATAATTTAGTTTAAAATCATAAACTCTTAATAAAATACTTACAGAAACTGAAGCTGAGGAAGCCTTAAGACTTTGGATGGCAAGGCTGCTAATCTGTTCTTGTTCAGCTTCAGCACCAGGAGGGTGCTGGAAATGTTTTCAAAGCAACCAGGCTCAAGGATGCTGATCTTGTTATTACTCAAATTCCTATGATAGAAGAGAGCAGGAAATAATAAAGCCTTAAGACATGTCTTTACCTAATAGCAAATTAATCAATGCAAGGTTTCTCTTGTACTTGTAATTAAGATGATTTAAATAAGCAGTGTTTGCTTACAGATATTTCAGCTGCATGTTGGGGAAGGATCCAACTTTAAGCTCAGAGATGGAGTTGGATGTGAGGTCCAGCATCTCCAATGAAATGTATGGCTGCAAATGATGTATAGATAGTTCTGAGATCCTGTTGTGGACTCTAGAATAAAAAAAAACAAAACATTAGTCCTCAGTATCATGATGACACCGACAACTGATAACTATCATTCTGCACCTTCTAGTAGAGTACTATATATACACTCACCAAATAGCTAACAAAATATACTTAGAATATCTGTGCTCATGAGGTATATTTCTATATCAAGAATAGATCCATATTTTGACATCTGTTTTACTCTTGACAATGAAACGCAACACACACTAAAGGGGTGGGTGGAGTTACTTACAGTGACAGTGAGGTGATGTTTGAAGAAACGTCTCCAAGCAAAGGAAAACCAGTCAGCTCATTGTAATTCATGGTGCTGAAATAAAATTCAACATATATATATATATATATATATATATATATATATATATATATATAATAAAGAGTTTGTAATTACTTAAACTGCCATAAACTCTAAACTAGTCAACAACTGATTTTATGAATATAAATACATTTACATTTATAATAAACAAGTCACATACAAAAAAACTTGAAAAATATTGACACCATAATTATCACAGGTTATGCCGCTCACCTTGGTTGGGGAACAAATCAATGCAGTGCACAAACGGGTCGTGTACTTACACATGGGTTATCCCATCTGGTGGGTCCAGTGGTGGCGTTGACATCCTTTTTCTGTTACAGTCCAGGATAAGGACGTCGTCTTGTCCTTCCGAACACAAACACGGAGCCGGGCAACTCTCCAGGGCCCAGGCACTCAAACCCAACAGCATGAAGACAACGGCCGAAGGAATGGGCCAGACCTCCGCCATTTTAAATGTCTTCCTACTGAAGGCTACGTGGCTAACTTGCTAAACTGGCACGCTGACGATAACAAAACCACCATGAAAACTGTCCTTTCGCCTTAATATCCGTCCGACAAGCTCATACTTCAGGTTTATAGTATTGTGATTCCAGGCGGAACTGTAAAATACAGTTTCTTCCAACTTGCGCGAGGCATCCCAGTAGATGATCACCTTCTTCCCCTTGCCTGAATTCCTTCCGCTCCAATCTGGACAACCTCTGGAGGAGGCTAAAGCTACCTCACTACTGAGCTACTTTAGTCCCACAAATACGCAACTTTGTACTATAAGGCATCGGTTTGCTATCGCACTTAACCGAGTTCAGGTAAACGTTAACCTGGGGAAGAGTTATCTTCTTTATATTCGGCCTGTATTCCCCGTCTCACTATCGTAAAGGAACAATAAAGCGCTTTGAGATGATGATATGGGATATCCGAGATCCTGCCCCTCTCCAGCCTGTTTACAGTGATTCTATTGGTCACCGTTTCAGTCTGTCAACCCTTTGCATCGATTTAGTTGGATCGCACTCCGAAATGTTTTGGGGAAGAAACCTTCACTTTTCAGAGCACAGTTTTTCATAGTATCACGTTTACAATCAGATACATTGACCAAGTGAGTGTGCATAAAAAGAAAGCTGACGCTAAATAGACAATGTTTCCCTTTCTCCGTGTGCTTACACATACACAAAGAAACCCGAACAACTGAAAGCACACAGAGAATCCTTCCTGAAAGTTTCATCAAAATCACATCACTTTTTGAGTTAATTTGCAAACAAACAAACAACCAGACAGACAAACCAACACTGGCGAAAACATGACCTCTTTGGCAGAGGTAATAATTGGTTAAATAATGCACACATATGTTACTCACTAAGTCAGGTAATGGAATTATCTAAACATCCTTGTAATTATTGGTAATTTTAATATTAACCATTTTAACCATGTTCATTAATGTATGTCCATTTTTAATTGGCGAAAACCTTGTGTAGAACCTCCTGCTCTTAGAATATTTGCCCACCAGCCTCCAAGTTCCTGTTAAATCCAACCATACATCCTGAAACAGTATATCATTTATATTTGTCCACATAGTTATGATATAAACTTAAATACTAATTTTGATAGCAGGTATCCCGAGGTCCAATAGTGTAAATAGAATGTTTTGCATCAATGTTTGGTAAGTTGTAAAGTTTCAAACTAAATGCATGATGTCTCTTATTTATTGCTTATTTATTGGTCTGTTTACTGGGTTATTGCTTTTTACTCTTTTATTGCTGCAACTTGCGTCATAACTTTGCATGTTTCTCCTGACATTTAAACATTTTAACCGTTTAAGTGGTGCTTGTAGAGGGTGGATGTGTGTATGGACTGGGAAGCTGCAGATCAGTTGCCCATTTGAGATCAATAAAGTTGCACAATATGTGTATATGTCAGGGGATTTATCTAGTATTGAGGTGCATAGTAGGGGGTAATGGATTTGGGATCAGTTTAGAGTCACTTGACATTGAAGCCATTGAAAAATAGGTATCTCTTAAGTACTATTATCCACATAAAACATAAGAAACACAAAAATATTAATCCAGTACAAAAATTTGAATCAGGCATTTGCGATCAGTTGGTCAAGTGAGAAGTAAGCAACAGGAAACAGTTTACTTTTTTTATTTTATAAAATATTATTATTCCTACAAAAGAGGCACAGACAGTTATGTCCAGGACAGTATCAATATTTTTGCACTGATTTGAAATCTAACTTTTACAGTCTATAGTTACATGCAAAGATGTTTTAGAATATGTATCACTCTGCAGACTTTGATGTGTTTAATGTGTTCTGTGCTCCACACAGAAGTAGGAAAAAAGGCTTTTATATCAAGGACCCGCAAAACACAAGTATCACGTTCAGGTCTACCACACCTTAGGAACTGGTACCTGGATTCCTCACCTGTAGGTGGCACCCAGAGAGAGAGAGACACCTGAGCTGTGAGCTCCCCCTTCCTCGCTTATACTAACAGTATTTCGTTGTCCCACCTCTCAAGTCTCTGGAACAGCGAGCAACAGCTGCAGAACCCATTCAACAATCTGAGCTAAATACTGACCGGCAATGTTCCAACAAGTGACAGCGACCCTTATTCCAGCTCCGCTGCAACAAAGGAGGGGAAGAACCGCAGATTTCAAGCGAACATGTCGCCTGGACACGGAGACACCGCAGAGACTCCTCCATGTTGTTGGGACCACTCTGAAGACAAACCTGAGCAGGTAAGCGCGTGAGAGTTTGGATTAATAAGGGGTGTGCCCCATCCTTATTATGTGACACCACAAAAAAAGCACAGTGCGGTTGCAGCAGTTCAATATTTCATTGATTGCAAATGTTACAGACTTCTTTGGTTTTAAACACAAATAGGCATACCAATATACAAGCATCTCTCTGGTGTCGTGATAAGAAAGGCAAAGATACTAGAATTAATTAATGTGCCTCAGCATTTTCCCCATCCAATGCAATCATTAAAAAAACCTTTATAGAGTAAAAAAAAAAAGAAGGAAAAATGGATAAACAAACAGTAGACAAAGAGACAATATGATATGACAGTGGGTTGGTGGGGGGTGGGGAGGGCGGATGGCTGACCAATCAGGCACAGCGCTCCAGGAGCTGCGGTCTTTATTATCACTTGTTGCACTGTAGCCGAATGAGAGAGCCGGTGGGACTGGTTAACAGCTGACCGTGGAAATAGCCGTCTGTCTCTTGTCTACGTGGGACCGCGGAAAAACTGCAGCAATGATCCACCACCGGACTCTCCGTTTAAATTATGATGATACTTCAAGTGTTGTATGCGTCGTCGGCTCGGAACTTAACGTGAACCTGGCCAGGTAAGGACTTGTCCAATCAACTACAACTATACTCATATCTAGCCCTCACCCACTCCATTCATATTAACAAGAGTAGAATATTACAACATTGTACACCACTCAGTGCCAAACTTGACCCATTCAAAAACACCACAAACAAAACTGCACCCACATCACATTTTCTACAGGATTATATGATATTATGCCCTATGGATCTTTGGGGTGTATGTTAATTCCCTAGTTATCCTATATCAACATTACTGTGGAGAATAATAAGTGTGGAGATCCTGGTGGTGGCGGATGTCTATTGACTGCAAAGAATCAACAGTCTTGTGTTGTAACTGTCAACAGAAGGGACTTTGTTGCACCAACCAAAGAAATGAAGACTATTGCTGTATGTTGTGCCAGATTTTTTAGCCTACACAACAGAGCAGGGCTGGGTTGCTGTGGGAGATAAATACATGGTGCAGATCATTGAGGACTCTTTACTTTGGTATAAAACCTGCCTTAAGGCAGTTTCATATAAAAGAACAAAAGCTTGTTCTTTGAAAAAGCTTTTGTAACCCTGTTTCCTAACAGGAAAGAAATCGTGTCCTAACACAACTCTATTGTTAGTGGCAGGGGGCAAGGTCCAAGTTAGTTAAATAAAATGAATATCCTCCTCAATGATCTAGTATTTCCCTCTTTATTCTATAATCAACTGGTTGTCTGAGCACTGGGACTGAGACTGGCACCAAGAGAAGCTCCAAGCTCTGTAGCAAAAGCATGTCATAGAGGCCTATAATTTTGCTGTAACTTCAGTCAAACTCTGCAAGTGAAGAATGAGGGGAAATGTGAACACCTGTTTTCCTGGTTTTTTCATTTTGTCCTTTTAAACAGATCAACAGTTTTTATTCCAGCACAGGTTTCTCTTTTTTCCTTTCCTGGCATAAAGAATAAACTCTGACTGTCTATCATGACTGCAACTTCTAATTTGGCTTGCCACCTGTTCCAAATTACAGACTTGTGGCTTGCTTTCACAAGTCAGTGCTCTTAGTCACTTAGTCACAATACAGTATATATATTCACTGTTACCCATATATTACATGTTTCTATTAACAATACAGAAAATATTTTATATTATCTGTTAAAGTAATACATGTTTATGAACCATTTATTAAATTATAATATCAATGGTGGTAAACATTAACTCATGGCAAGAATATTGTTGGCGTGAATCCTGATTTAGGTTTTTCAAGTATTTCCTTGTGGTCACTCAGGCTGTCTTTCACAGCCCAAAGACACATAGATTGGTTTCATAGTAATACAATCTTAAGACTTGTAGGTGTGAATGTGTGTTTGCCTCTCTTGTTCCTGTGATAAGAACAGAGCCAATGTCAGCCAGGAATGGCTCCAGCTCCTAACTTTTCCTTCAAAGTATGAGTGGCCTAGATAATAGATGGGTGGATGGTTAAAGTGTAAAATATCTGGCCTATATCAAATATCTGGTCATACATGTTTGCCAGTGACATCCCAGGAATAACTTAAACATTATACAGGGTGTTGGCTGATTTACTGGTATTATAAATTTTTTACTTCCTTACTCATATTAGTTGAGTTAGGTTAAGGTTAGGGCGCTAGTAATTTTGGTTAAGGTTAGAGTAGGGAAATAAATGTAAGTCAATGCAATGTCCTCTCATGTCATGGAGACCATTGTGTCTGTGTGTGTGGTGTAAACAGGGCCCTAACATGCAACAAATCTGCTGTCTGTTGTTCGCAGGAGTGCTCCACCCAGCTCCAAGTTCTTCTCTGTGAAGTGCACCCCCAGTGTTCAGTACAGCATCAAACCCTCACCCTCTGAGGCATCCCACCTCTCTCCCATCCCTCTCAATGCCAACTCAGTGCTACTCATGTGCATGCACCATGCCAGTCAACATGAAAACGACAGCAAGGTAAAGCAGGACAGGGAAACATGGTTCTTTTATTGCTATGTGTCATATTTCAATATGTGCTAGATAAGGGCCAGATCCAAAAGTCACTCTCAGAGCGTGAAATGAAAACTGTTCCAAATCCAATATCTGACATACCCTTCCTATGGCATTTGTACCTTTTTTTAATGAAAAGAGCTCAATCGTTTTTTCCAATGCCATTAACAAATCATAATCCTAAAATCTTCACTCATATATTTGAAACACTTTACTGATTGTGGTTCTATATATTTTTTGTGATTGTAAATAATTTGTGTTATTTTCTTAGCTGTCTGTCCAATACTATGGAGGGAATAAAGAGGTTCTGGGGAAGGCAATTCTACACCTGACAGCTCTTGGTAAGTAAGATATTAAAAAAAGCAGCTTGCATTTCATTTTATTTTAAAATATATATGTATCTTGAAACAATCCAGTCAAGTCATCCATCACCTACAAGTCACTCAACGCCCTGGCTCGTCCCTGCCCGTCAGACCTCCTTCATCCATACCCACAGTCACGCGTGCTGTGATCCTCAGGCACTGTCTCGTAACAGCCTTGTTAAAACAATAGCTGTACTTTGTTCAGAGCCACTGGATTATTTATGCATACTTCTGTCCCACAGAAATCTCTCTGGATGTGGATGCTGACAGAGATGGCATTGTGGAGAAAAGCAACCCTAATAAGGTGATCTTAAATTTGTTTGTTTAAGATGGTGGGGCAAAGTGTTGACATCCTTTCTTTTATTCTTTCTTAATAAGTAACAATACCATTACAACTGGAACAGAATCACTTGGATTCTGTTTACTGAATCACCTCTGAGCTGCTAATTCTTCATTCAACTTTTGTCAGCAAATTCTTGTTATTCTTGTTTTGATATTTCACTGTACATAAATGAAAGCTCTGATGCCATAGTTCACGCAGCTTCAAAAAACTGAGAGACCCAGAAATGACGATGGTGATGACTGTGACTGTGTTTGTTGAAACCTTGTCAGGACTCCTGGAAGTGGGGTCCCAATGGCCATGGAGCCATCCTCTTGGTCAACTGTGACTCAGAGCGAAGCTACTGGAAAAAACTGGATGCCGAGCAGAAATACATCTCCAAAGCGTCAGGTGAAATGGTTTAATTTCCCTCTTTCAGCTGTGAATATTGTCTTTCTTCCCTCTGTTTATCTACTGTTAGTATTACAATGTTGGTCATATTTGCCTTTGCAAAGTCAGTAAAATGAAGTCATGTGATAAATGAGTCATAATATACAAATTTACTTACTGGTGTGTGAGCATATTCTGTAGATGGTCCGCTGAAAGAAGACTTCCATTAAAACTAGCAGGTGGACGAACCAGTTTAGCTGAAAAATGATAGTCTGGTAGAATTTGTAATTCATGTTGTGGTTTTGCTTGTGTGTGTGTGTGTACTTGCTTTATAGCTTTGTGAAAACATACAAAACTTTCTTTGTGAGGGCATTTTGACCTTGTGGGGACTTTTTGTCAGGGCCTCACATCTTTAAGGGCTCTTTTCAGGGTTGAGACCTAGTTGTAGGGTTAGGGTTAGAATTGTTTTTGGTTAGTTTTAGGATAGAGATTAGGGTTAAGCACTTAGTCGTGATGGTTAAGGTTAGGGTAAGGGGCTAGGGAATGCATTATGGCTCTGATGTGTCCTCATTAGTATATAAAAACAAGTTTTGTGTGTGTCTGTGCATCCCCACCGTCATCACAGTATATGGAAAAGACATGCTGTCTATGCTTGAATTTAATACAAAGATTTATATCACGTATATCATTACATGTATTTTTAGTCTGTGGTGTTGAGGATTGAACTGCACTGACATGACACTTTGTGGATGTGCAGATCTGAAGGACATGTCAGTCATGGTGCTGCGAACCAGAGGCCCCGCCAAGCTCCCTGAGGGATACAAGCTTACCATGCACATTTCTCAGAGCGACGCAGAGAGAGTCAGAATCTTCAGGTCCAAATCTGCTGGAGCAGGGAGTAATGCCATGTGTGAGTATGGCGAAAAAGCCTGAAACAGATGGCATATGTAGCTCCGCTGGTTCATTTAAATCTTTGGCATTTTCACTCCTTTATTTTTATTTTTTTTTTACCAAATCGTAATTTTAATTGTTTTTCATGGTGCTGTTACATCAGCTGCAAACATCTTCCAAAACTACTTAATGAGGGACTATCCACTGGTGCTGAGCAGTGAGCACCTGTCACAGGAAGTTCCGTATCTTGGAGGCGAAGCAGAGATGAATTTTTATGTGGAGGGCCTTAGGTTTCCTGACAAAGACTTCGACGGCCTCATCACCATCAGCCTCAGTCTGTTAGAGCCCATCAGTAAAGTAAGTTTTACAAAGGCTTCTACTCATACTTAGTGGTTAATTTACTCATATTAATGATGAAAAGGCCTTAATCAGGCCTCTTAAAAGTTCAGGTGTGACCTCATAGGTTGAGAGGCCAGGTCCTGCCTTCCTGGGAATGAGCAACATTAATGAACATGATACAATTTCTTTGAGATGAATTTGTTTACTTAACAAAACATCGAGTCAGTTTTGATCATTTTTGCAGTTGCCTTTTCTTCATGGCCTCTCTCATTTTGACAGGGTCTCCCTGAGACGCCCATTTTCACAGACAAAGTAGTGTTTAAGGTGGCACCCTGGATCATGACACCCAACACCTTGAAGCCTGTTGAGGTGTTTGTGTGCAGGTAAGACAGACTTATTAATAATGAAGGTGATACTGACAATAGATGTTGCCAATGCTCAAATGGGACTCTCAACCAAGGAAACATTGTTGAGAATGGAAAAGAATGTATACTCATGTGAATCTGCTAAATATTTGTTCATGCCTTGAGGCAATTACCAGCCCAGTAATAGGAGTCGTTTTCTCATGAACTCACCTGCAAAACTATTCTGGCTTGTGGTGCAAAAACTGTCCTCCAGCCCAGAGCTGTACACAAATGAGAGGCGTAATACACGACAAACTTTACTGTAAAAAAAGATAAAGGTGTTAGGAGAATATCCCTTTTTCCTGTCTAAAGCAGAATATGTATATTATAAAAATATAAAACATAACCAAATTCTTAAGATCTCTTTCATCTTTTGAGTTGTTTATAACTGAGGCAGATTCGATCAAATGTTTATCAATTATTTATTTTATAATTATTTATTTCATATATATATATATATATATATGCTGTACAATTCTAGCAGAAAGAATAACCAGAGCATCACTTGCTGTTCTGGCATGCATTAATCATTCGGACCTTTCATTACTGACATACCGCGACACTAAAACATTCTAGTATCCTTTGTGTCAGGTGCTTAGGTAACCACCACCAACAGTCAAATTGAGACTCAAGTATTAATGTAAGCTTAAATATGCCTCTAGGTGTAAAAAAGAAGCTGCTGCTTTTGGTTTGGTTCAGTGACATTCTGTACATGTCTGCACTTGTGGTGTCAGCCAGCCCGTCTCCACTCACCAGTCCAGTGTCGTACTCCTCCTCAGCCTCCTGCTCATTTTCTTGCTCCTCCACGACACTGGCAAAGCTACTAGGACGAGCGAGAAAGATCCTGTGCCTCAGGATGGATGGTGCCCTGTAACACATTGCCAAACTACACACCTGGGTCACTCTGACCATGTAACACACACACTGGAGAAATAACCTTTTGGGAGGAAAATGTTTCCCCCCCCCAAAAATCAAATTCATTTTTCATCATTTCACAGCCCTATTTCTTCTTCCCTCTGATGCAACTGTGAGCTACATCACCCTTTAAAGTGCTTAAAAAACACTCTCTAAATTATACATTGTTGATGCTCAATGATACTGAGAAAAATATTAAAAAATATTACCATAATATCATAATATCTCTGCTTACAGATACCATACTGCAAGCTACAGCTAATGCCATCATATAAATATAAAGCAACAAGCATATATAGTCTCATATAACCTTTGGTTAAGCACTTTAACTATTTTAATTACAGACCAGTCATTTATTCTGCCAGAACTGTCATACTGGATATTGGATTGAATTTAATTGAATTTGGATATTTTTTAAGGGAGTAATTATAGGATACAAAAACACAGGTGAAATTGCATTTTTAAAATAGAATGTGTGTAAAATGCAGTGTCTACATTTGTTACTTTCACAGCACAAAAGATAACTACAGTTTCCTGAAAGGAATGAGGAACCTTGTTACCAATAGCGGCTACAAGTTGAAGATTTGCCACGAGTATTTGAACAGAGGAGATCGGTGGATGCAGGTGAGAAACCTCTGTCTCATGTAGACTTTAGCTCTTATTGCCTAATGTTATTGAATTGGTAATTGTGTTGTCATTTTAGAGGACACAGAGAGCCTCCAGGTTACAGGCCTTTACTTAGTGTAAAAAAAAAAAACATCAAAATACCATACTCAAATATTTTAAAATACCACGCAGAGAGAGAGTCAGTGTTAGAATCATTTTGAGCGAAGAGCACAAGTGAAAAATGACAAGTCTGGTCAGGTTTATCTGTAAACACCATGATAAGAGTCACCGGATTTCATCCGTTGGAACAGACAAGCAAACTTCATATGAACAAATAAAAACTTTTAGGCATAAACATATAACAACCAGATTACTTTTCAAAACTTTGCTAATTAATGCGGTCTTTCCACTCTGTGTCACTCTTGTCTGTATTTTTCAGGATGAGGTGGAGTTTGGTTACATTGACTCACCTCATCACTGGTTTCCTGTTGTCCTTGATTCTCCTCGAGATGGAAAACTTGTGGACTTTCCATACAATGAGCTACTGGTGATTACAAAAGCTTCTGTGAATGGGCATGCTTTCGCCTTATCATGATTTGTGTCTTATCACAATCAGTTTCATGTCTTCAGGGCCCAGACTTTGGCTATGTGACGAGGGTGGCCGAGAGAAAGGACGTGAGCAGCTTGGACTCGTTTGGTAATCTGGAGGTTAGTCCTCCTGTTACTGTGAATGGAAGAAGCTACCCCCTGGGCAGGATCATCATTGGAGTGGCCTTCCCTACGTAAGTTTTTTAAAGAGATCTGGAGATAAGCTTCTGACTAACAATATCAATCGATGAGTAAAGTGCGGGAGATTTATAATTCATTAATATACTTCCATATGTTTTTTAAAGGGCAACTAAAGGACGCAACATGACCAAAGTAGTTCAAGACTTCCTGTGGGCTCAGCAAGTTCAGGAACCCATTGCCTTATTTTCTGACTGGCTTGTTGTCGGCCATGTTGATGAATTCATGACTTTTGTTCCTGCACCTGACAGAAAGGTAGAGTTCATTATATTACAAGGAAATGAGTCTGCCGGTGTTGTGTTTAACTCTTGTTTTTCTGTTCACAGGGTTTCCGTCTGCTGCTGGCCAGCCCAGACGCAGGCTACAAGCTATTCAGAGGTTTGCAGAATGATGGGCACGGACAAAGTAAACTGTTTGAGGGTAGGCCCGTCTGTCTGCATCTTAGAAATGAGCAAATTCATTGTGCAATTCTCGACTTTCATTCAACAATATTTACAACAAAGGTCTAAAAGATGAAGAGCCAATAACAGTGGATGATATAGTGAATGACACCGATCTCCAGAATCAAAATAACTATGTACAGGTGAGTGGGATTATAAGGTTAGACTCAAGCCCAGATAGAATGATGAAGGATCTGTTCAGTTTGTTAAATATTTAATTCTCACATTAGGGCTGTAATAACATCCTCTCTATGGAAAAACGTTTTCTTGAAAAACTGGATTCTTGAACCTAGTTGCAGGTATTTGCAGCAGGGTGTTGCTGATGATTGGGTGATAAGGCCAGTTCATGATAAAAGGTGCAAGGCTGACATAATTCGATATGTAAAAGAAGATAGGACATGCACATTTACTCCGTAAAAATGCTATTGAGGTCACATTTCTATCTAATGTGGATCTTCCTCAGGTCAGAATGGTGTAAAACCATTCACTTGATCTGTTGTTATTTAAAAATAGTACATTTTGTGTTTTACTGCTCCATTTTCAGTTGATGAATAAACAGACTGTAGGGTGTGTCTCTCTAACTTTTAGGTGCTGGAATACTGTATAAGGTATCCCACAGATGGGTGCTTTGTGTTTTTAGAAAAGTTAGTTTAACATGTTTAACATTTAAACATGTTCAAGGAATAATTTGCCCTCCCCCCCCCCCCCCCCCCCCTTGTTTAGAACTGTATTGACTGGAACAGAGATGTACTGAAGAGAGAACTTGGTCTGGAGGATGAGGACATCATTGATCTGCCAATATTATTCAAGTTGGTGGATGACAACGGCACGTACAGAGCATTGGCTTACTACCCTGACATGGTGAGCTGTGATCATTTCTCAGTGATTGTTTGCAATGTAAGATGAAGGAAAGCTCTCGCTCACACTATGAGTTTTCTTATCTTTTTCCAGGTAAACATGATTGTTTTGGGGAAAAACCTTGGCATCCCAAAACCCTTTGGGCCCCAGGTGAATGGCCGTTGCTCCTTGGAGGCTGAGATGTGTTCCCTGATGGAGGGCCTTGGCCTCAGGTGCACATTCATCGACGACTTTGCCTCCTACCACAAGCTGCTAGGAGAGGTGCACTGTGGCTCCAACGTCATCAGGGAACCATTTGGCTTCAAGTGGTGGAACCTGGAGATGTGAGCAAGGACAGAGTAGTGGACAGACAGGAGAAATGTTGCTACGCAGTCGAGTGAGAGGAGATAAGAGTTTCTTTCAGCTTGATGTCTTAAAAACATAAAGTGCTTAATTGTTTTATGTGTCATCCTGCAAGTGACTTTTAACTTGTTAAACCTCAGTTTTACGTGCAAAAATACCAAGATCTTTTCGATATGTGCATTTTCAAATTCATTAAACATTTTATTGGCTTCATTTACAAAAGGATTTAAAGCAGTATTTACAAATCTTTTGAACAAGGGCTTAAGCAAACAGATGACAAGAACAGAATTACAATCATTTGAATTAAACACAAGAAAATTCACCCCCAATCATATTGTGGTTTGGAATGACATTAGCATAGTACAGTGTAAGCACAGTGAAATGGATGGTACCACATAGTGATGTGCTATACTACATAGCCACCAGAGAGCGTAGTTCATCTGTTTAAGTGCTGAAAGTCTAGAGGAAAGTCAATTGAATTGATATACAGTTGTATTCATTAATCAGTCAACAATACAACCAAGATGTCTTTTTCTATATGGATTTTTTTTTCTGTAGAGCCAAATGCAAAATGTTTATTCTTTTCATCTGATTTGTAGCTTTGGTCCAGTGTCTTTAACTGTTTGTACTTGACAAACTGTAAATGCTGTCATGAATGAACTATAGTCAATAAATCGGCTTCAGTTATAAAACTGAGATTAAACAATTCCTTGTAGCAGTTCATTCCTTAATAACAAACTTAAAATCCTGACCAAAGGAAAGCTGAGCTGTTTCAGACTTGGCTTCACTGTGGTTAGAAGTCAATACATATATGACGAATTGTCAGCAGATATGTACGGTATATACATCTACTTGTCTTCCTATAGTTTACATTCAAGCCAGCTGGCAACTCATCACTTTTAAATAAAATTTACCTTCAAAGCAGCTCAGCAGTCATAAAGGCAACTTCAAAACAAGTCACAGTGTAATTCATATTTAGCAACAAATTATGATCTTCAATAGGTCAGCATTTAGGAACAAATCTAAAAAAATGTAGTGCTTTGGTCACATACATATATTAAACTTTATAAATAAAGTAAGTAACTGGCATTTGGCTCTATCAGCAATGTGCACTGCACTTGGAGAATGTTGGCTGGTCTTTTTGTTTTTCTATAAAACACAAATGACAGGAATAACACCTCTAAGTCAAGCATGGCACCAGTATACAGATGGTACAGGTTTTTTGGCAAGCAGATTTTACACCATGCACAGTACCGTTGAAAACACTCATAGACAGACATCAACATCAGCAAGTGATGTCTGACAGAACACATCGGACACAAAAGTGCTTCACAGCAGTACGTTGAAGTATGAAGTGAGGATGTACATTGCTGGTTGCTGGAGTACAGCAGTTCTGCTTTTTACTACAGTTGTATAGCACAAGTAGAGTCTGTTTTTTTAAATAAGTGCTATGGAACAAGTACTTTTTTTTGCAAAAAAAAAAAAAAAAATGGACACAATTTATGTGGTATATTTCATCAGTGAAGTACCCTTCAAGACACAGGATGAGTTTACAACAAATATCCACTGCAGAATACCAAGAATAAGAAGGAATAGATAAAGGAAAAAACATGACCTGAAATATAGCCACACACACACACACACACATATATCAAAGTAAAACCAGAGTACATTATCACTTTGAAAACTCGTTTCCTATATTGTGCAAGTATTCTCTTCATAGATCGTCACTGTTGGTTTGTCTTAGTACTCTTTCGGTCACTCGATTAAACTCCTTCTCATTTGCTCATTAAAAGAGGACATTTGAGAAAGAGACTTTACAGAAAGAATCAAGATTCTGAGAGTACTGTCCTAGAGAATGAGCAGGCAGCTGCTAAGCCAGCTGACAAATGACAGTGTGACAGTCTCCTTTTATTGATCTCCAGCAGTTAAGAGGGATTCCACATGAAGCTGGAATAAGAGCAGAAGGTAGGTAGGAAGGTCCGTGAAGCTGGCTGTCTATCATGACAGGCAGTAGATTCGTCAGTCTTCTGATTGAGCTTCTAATTCTGTGCCCCTTCAACATCACATGCCCTTGGCTCATGTTTGGCCAATGCCTCTAATGGGAATGCTGAGACAGATGAGAGGAAGCGAAAGGAGAAGATTATCTGGAAGCCGAAACAGCTGTTCAAGGAGTTAACAAAGGACAAAAACTAAGGTAGAGCAAGGTAAGGTAAAAGTAATGTCCTCAGTATTGTGTTTCTAAGTAGCCCAAATTATAAATTAAATATCTAACCTTAAAAACTATGTTGCTGTATGATCATTTAGGTGTGGCTAACAGTTCTGCATAGAGATATGAGGAGGGAATAGAGAGAGATGGTTAATGTCAGCAACAAAAGCCAGAAGCAGAAAATAAACATCAGTTGAAACATGCAACCAATGATCCTCTCTGTTCTAACACAACTTTCTGTTCTGATTTTATCCATGCAAATTAAATATCTTATAAATATCTCTCCATCCATCTATAATTATCTGACAATTACCACAGTAGGTGTCAGATAATTACAGATTGAAGTATGTGCATATGTGTATCCTTTTTTGTAAACATCTTGGAGTCACTTAAGGTATAATGCCAGGCTCTTTGTCTTACCGATGAGAACATTTGCTCCTGCGGGGGACGCTCTGTCTTGGGCCTGCTGTCTGTCCCTTTTGGCTCTGATGTCTTCACTCCATCCAGTTGCTGCTGAAGACGAGAAGCTGGGGGAAGGCGACAGATGTGTGGCTGTCATTGTGAATAAAGTCAAACACATAATGCTGCCAGCTGTTCGGGCAGAATGTTATTCCAACATGCAAAAGATTAATGTTTTCGAATTTAATCATTAGTGATAGAAAGAAAAAAAATGTAGGGAGCGTGAATGTCATTAATTTAAGAGAAGTTTGCAAAGTGCTGTTTTTCCTCTTAGTTACACAAAGCAGGCCTTCAGCTGTTGGCAGCTCTACTGGTGCAGCTGGGGTGAAGTCTGTCACTCAAGGCTGCTTTGAATTAATTGCACAAGCAGAGAAGGTGATTCTGAAATCTGCCACATATACAGTTCCCCCAGATACTTACATGAATCTGCTGACCTTTTGCTACAGTAACTTGTCCATGCCTTGAGGCAATTACCAGCCCAGTAATAGGAGTCGTTTTCTCCTGAACTCACCTGGAAAACTTCCCTGGCTTGTGCTGCACAAACTGTCCTCCAGCCCAGAGCTGTACACAAATGAGTCTTTCCTGAGAGGCGTAATACACGACATACTTTCCTGTAAAAAAGATAAAGGTGTTAGGAGAATATCCCTTTTTCCTGTCTAAAGCAGAATATGTATATTATAAAAATATAAAATATAACCAAATTCTTAAGATCTCTTTCATCTTTTTAGTTGTTTATAACTGAGGCAGATTCGATCAAATGTTTATCAATTATTTATTTTATAATTATTTATTTCATATATATATATATATATATATATATATATATATGCTGTACAATTCTAGCAGAAAGAATAACCAGAGCATCACTTGCTGTTCTGGCATGCATTAATCATTCGGACCTTTCATTACTGACATACCGCGACACTAAAACATTCTAGTATCCTTTGTGTCAGGTGCTTAGGTAACCACCACCAACAGTCAAATTGAGACTCAAGTATTAATGTAAGCTTAAATATGCCTCTAGGTGTAAAAAAGAAGCTGCTGCTTTTGGTTTGGTTCAGTGACATTCTGTACATGTCTGCACTTGTGGTGTCAGCCAGCCCGTCTCCACTCACCAGTCCAGTGTCGTACTCCTCCTCAGCCTCCTGCTCATTTTCTTGCTCCTCCACAACACTGGCAAAGCTACTGGCGTTGGAGGACGAGCGAGAAAGATCCTGTGCCTCAGGGATGGATGGTTCCCTGTAACACATTGCCAAACTACACACCTGGGTCACTCTGACCATGTAACACACACACTGGAGAAATAACCTAATAAGGAAAATGTTTCTCCCCCCAAAAAATCAAATTCATTTTTCATCATTTCACAGCCCTATTTCTTCTTCCCTCTGATGCAACTGTGAGCTACATCACCCTTTAAAGTGCCTAAAAAACACCCTCTAAATTATACATTGTTGATGCTCAATGATACTGAGAGAAATATTAAAAATATTACCATAATATCATAATATCTCTGCTTACAGATAATATATATAAAGCAACAAACATTTCTAGTCTCATATAACCTTTGGCTTTTTTAATTACAGACCAGCCATTTATTCTATGTTCATTGTTTTATAAGCTGAATAGGCTGCATGTATGCACTGTTTTCAACATATTAAACAAGAATCATACCTAACATGACTGTGTTGACAGTGTTGTGCTGCATCTGTATTTAATGCATTGTGTTGCCTGTAAAGCAAATTGACCCTCAGGGGACACTTAAAGGTTACTACTCTACTCTACTTAACTCAACTCAACCCTACTCTACATGTACAGGTATGTGTGTTATATACAGTACTTTGGTTCAAAATCATCACTGTGTGGAGATTCATAACATCACCGGGCTTATCTTCCACATACGTTTTTGCAAAACCAATTCATTTTACCCTCGTAACAAAGCAAAACCATGCAAAAGTGTTGGGTACAACTCTAATATACACACCACTATCGGCATTTATTATAACATTTTTGTCTTTTTTCCATGACTCAAAACTTGGCCTGGCAAGGTTCAGAACTATGACTATGTGGGTGATGATTAATGTAATGGATATGCTGTTCCAAACTCCAAATATTCTCTACCCACCCACCAAATGACGTCTGTCACCACAAACTTCTCTATGTCATTTAAACTGTAGTTACCTGTTCTTGGTGGCAGGGAAGTCTGGAGAGCTGTGATTGGACAAGTTGTCCAATTTATTTTCTTGCGACAGGTGGCTGCTGTCCGGTGTCCTCTGGGTGCTGGGCGACACCTCCCGACTTCAGGACAGGGATGGAGATTAAGGGATGGAGATCAGGAAAGAAAGTAAATTGAATGATCTCATATGAATTCAGTGTTGACTAATAGAGGACATTAAATCAACTATTTATACTTGTTCTTTCATTAGTTTACTATCACCACCAGATTTCTTTTTATTTCATTACAATGAGACCTTTATAGAACAAAGGACCGGGTCCTCCATGTTTGTATAGTAGCCCAGAATCTGCAAATCAAACATTGGCTCAAGTACTGGGAGGACTTTTGTGTTTTATGGTACACACTAAGGAGATCATAATTTTTCATAAACACTTGAATGTAGAGAGTGAAGCAAAAGTTGCTCATTGATCACAGGAACCTTTTAAAACAGTTTTACACTGTATTATCTAACAGATGTTTTCTTAATTTTAATGTCCATGCCTTCATCTGTTGCCACATAACTCGCGCTTCACTATCTGTCCTCTCACCTCCTCTCTTGGACCTCCTGGATGTTCTCAATACCAATGGCACTGCTGCGACGGGAGCTGAAGGGCCCAGACTTCTTCCTGGTTGGACTTTTCCCAGGAATTATCAATGACTGACAGTGTGAAGGGAGAGGAAATTCAGATACCACAGAAAAGATTTGCTTCTCACAACTAGTGCAGTAAAAACACAGAAGCTACACTAAAGTAAAAGAGATATGTATGTAAAATATTGCTGCAAAGGAGTCATGAGGTGATGTCTCGATCAATAAATAACAGAATGACACAAATTCACTTTCTACAAGGCTTCATGTAGGAAATGCATTTCTATTCTACATTTCCTAATATATAACATACAACAACAAAGAACATTACAGTCATCCAAAAACTTGAAACTCCTACTTGCAGTTATACTTGATTTAAAGATGAAAAAGTCTGGAGTTTAGTTTAACCTGCTTTGTGACTCATCAGTGAACGAATGTATGAGAACAAATGTGGGTGTCCAATTACATTTTTCGTCTCTAAAGTTGTTCCTTTTCAATGTCAAGGTGCACAGTTAAAAATTGAATAAAGTGAAGGAATTCCTGACCAAAGCCGTACATTTTGGTGTTAAAGAGCAAAACATGGGCATAACGCAGGGGAGAGAGAGTGTTTTAGCATCTGTGTGAATGAATAAAATGAATAAATGTAACTAAAATAATAACAAATGTCCTTTTAATGTATGGCACCTACTGATTTGAAAATCTCACTCACCCACATTTCATGAACATAAGCAGTGTCACTACTAACTGTACATTTAAAATGAAAAGCAAAAGTAAACAAGAAGGGAGAATTATACATGAACCTCTTCTATTGTTCCTATCCCTATGGCACTGCCTCGACGTCCATATTTACTGGGACTTTTCCCTGGGACAAGCAATGACTGAACCACATGAGACAGGGTGAGGGAAGTGGAGAGAGGAAAGAGGTGACAGATTGAAAAAAGGGGGAGAAAGAAAAGGAAAAGAATACATCATAAGATTTCATGCGCACAACGCAAAAAAAAAAAGTTAAACAACAAAGTGCAAAAGAGCTTAAAAAAGAGCTCACAGCATGAATTAATACAGAGGACGTGACATTGAGGAAGTAGTAAGAGGTTTTTGGAGCAAAGGCAGGCTGGGGTCCAACACAGGAGGGGATGGAGGGCCAGCGAGGTAGCAGGCATGTCTGCACTCTCTGCTCTGAGGGAAACAAGTTTGCGCAGTGACACATTCAGAAGGAGGGAAAGAGGCAAAGACAGCTACTCAAAACTACCCAAAGGCGTAGATGAGGGCTGGGTGACATGGCCAAAAAGGTCATAATGATACACATTTTCAAATCACTCAAAATCAATAATTATGAGTAATTTGCCCCTGAGAAAAAGTCAAATTAACCAGCTATTTGTGGTTTCTTTAAAAGCAGAAAACAGTAGTGACTGTGACTTAATATAATGCTCATGCAATGCATGAGCATTATATTAAAAAATGTTTTAATCGTACAAGTTCACTTGTTAATCATGAATAATTCATTTTTGTGTACGTTTTTGTATTTAAATAACTTAAATATCTTTCTTTTATATTTTCACATTTTCTCTGTCCTCTGCTCCCCCCACAAAATCTCTTCTTCTGTTTATATATTTATTGTTGTAATAGAGAACAAACTGGAACCAAGTCAAATTCCTTTTTTGTATGCACAAACTTGGCCCATAAAGCTGATTCTGACTCTAATATGATTTAGAATCAAGATAAACAGGTGAGAGTGGGTTTGAATTGTTAATATGAAGTTACAAACTGCAGCATTGTAAAGTAATATAATTTTAAAATATAACAGACAGGAAGGACTGTCACATTACAAGGGATACAAAAAAAAAGTGTGGACTGTGGGGTTGTCCATTAAGTGTTCATCAGAGAGACTGCCTGGGGGAAGAAACTGTCCCAGTGCCGGCTGGTTTTTGCAGACAGAACTCTGTAATGCCTGCCTAAGGGTTTTAAGAGTTTATGTCTGGGGTGTGAGGGATCTGCAGAGATGTTTGCTGTGCGTTTCTTGAGCCTGGACCTGCACAGGTCCTGGATGGAGGGAAGGTCAAAGTATATTAGGAAAGTATAATGAATTATTTCAAATCAAAGGAAGTGCAATAATCCTTAGGTAACACAATCAGAACGTTTCCATGCACAATTAAGTCCATACTGTTAAATTGGACTATTGCCCATGTCCCAGTATACAAGCACTAGTGGGGAATTGATTTATTCAATGAGGTGTGTCTGCATTCGTGAGGTGGTGATACGCCAACCTTTAGCACACGACATTCCAAATCTTCTTACCATCCATCCAATAAAAACATCCACTTCTTTAAGCTGACAAAGCATAACATTGGTCTCCTTGTCAGTTCAATTTCAACATTTTTATTTGTTGCTGTTGTCTCATTCTTCTCTGTACTACGTTCTTTAGTTATTTTTCGGGTTTTAGCCAGGAGTGGGAACACATGTGCATAGCACCCACCGACTGAAAGTATACACCCAAAATAGCTCGACTTCCAATTTCATTATTAGGTGTGTTAATCCAACGTTGAGAAATTCCATTTAATCCAATTTTAGTTGGACTAACATGATTACATGCATTTCAAAATGTCTGGTTTTAGTCAGACAAACAGAGTAATTAATTTGTTTAATGTTAGTGGGTAAATTCTGTCATCAAAACCCTGCTTGTGTCAGTGAATCAAAGTCACTAAAGGTGTTTTTCCGATAAGGTCTCTGGTTCTGATTTTTAACCTTAAAATAAGCTGCAGTGAATATAAACATGAACTGAGTGACATTAAGCTGAGTGACAGAAGCTGCTGTGAGGAAGACGTCTTCTCCTGCGGATTTGTGAAACACACACATAAAGACAGAGAGGGTGAGGCTGTCTGCACATTAAGTCAGGACTGTGAGGATTTGGGAGATACATCATGGGGGCTTCTTGGCATTTTCAGTAAAGCGGGCAGGCAGTGACATCAGACTTTCCCCACTCCTAAGGTGAAAGGATGACTCTAGGTCTCTATTCCAACCGTTCACTGCAGAGCACAGCAGCAGCTCTGACATACTCCTTGATGATACACTTGATCAATGGGATTTAATAACATGCTTAACAGGTTAACAGTGACAGTCTGAATTTAGTTATATTGCTTTTAAAGGAAGAAAGAAAGTTTTATCACCCGGCCCTTGAGTAGTGTCTAGACAGAAAAGTTAAATAAATGGGTTTAATTTAGTTTGACTTCAAAATATGATCAGTAACTTGATGAGCTAAAACATAATTAACTTCGTTTAGAGAGATACAAACAGGACAGTGTGCTCCATGCATTTGTTTTCAGCCATTCATGCACACAAGCCGCATTGGAAGGTTTTCTTTTTTTTACACTGACACAATTATACAGTCAAGACAAAAGCACATTAAGGAGGCACAAAGGGAGTCTGGGTAGTCAAACAGCTGCTACACTGAGTTCACTTTAAGACTCACTAATAATCTGAGTTGTCTAATACCAAGAAGATAAACACTAATTTCATATAATTTCAATGGTATTTTTTTAACACAATGAAATGCTGAGACTGAATTGTGCTGTTACTCTTCAAAAGAAACAATTAGAAGGCTAGTAATTAAAGAACAATATGAGCCATAAATTGAAAGAGGAGTCATTGAAAGCATCTTTAGTACAAAGCAAGGAGTGAATGCAAAATGTCAGCAATGAAAGTGAGCGTTTTGATGTTTGTACACTGATGTTAATCAGGTGCTACAATGTGCAACATGAGTTGCTAAGAAAAAAAAAGAGGACCCTGCATGTACAATTTGAATAGGGAAAATATACTATACCCTGAATGTACATGTTTGGTGGGCATCATGTCAACCAGAATGGGCTACTTACAATCCCTGGGGTTTTGGGGCTCTCTGCGGGATTGTGGGTAAAGCTGCCACTGTGACTAGTGGAGACTGTGTGTGACTTCTTGTTACTGAGGCCCATGGCATCCATTGACTGGCTTCTGCTGCGGATGACCCGCTACAGAGAGAGACGAGGAAATACTGTCAGTGGATCCACCAATACAATGTGGAAACCTAACACACTGACTGATATTTCAACTGCTAACTTACATGAAGGTAACCAAATGTTCTTCTTTTAATTATAATGTGCTGCGCTGTGCAGAATTTTTTTTTTGTCATAGGAAGGAAGAAACACATGCACTTCCCTTAATATGACAAATCCAAAATATGACTATTTCATGGTAATTATTTTTGATATACCATGTTTTGAACACCACGAGTCAAAGATTTGACAGCAACTTTTAAAAATTACATGTTGAACCTGTTCTACAGCGTGATGATAACAGTGTAGGCACAAACACATACGGTCATGCGCATTTGTGTTCATATGCATATTATTATGCAGGACTATTTTTGAACACTTAGGGGCAGTGCAGGTCAACAGGGTCGAGGAGAGCATGGGCTTTGCAGTGGAGTGGGATGATGCAGCATCTGCCATCTTCTCAGTTGTCATTTAAGGAGGGGTAAACTGTAGTGCAGTTGTTTTTGTGTCATGGGAAGCTGAGATGGGACAGTGAATAATGTTGAGAACTAAGGACAGATGGCAGGAGCAAAATCTACATAGTTAGAGCAGAGAGAGAAAGGAAGGGATGGGACATCTGGTAGTCAGCACATTACCATGCTCAGTTTTATGCAGTTTATGGACTACTGTCCTTGTCCAAAAACTTACAGAAAATTAATTTATTGAATAAAGTGCTACCCACTATGCTAGGTGGTTAACTTGTTAGTATGAGGCAATTCCTGCTTCAGCTGGTGTCAAGTGCCATTACAAATCATGCATGAACTTTAAAATATGAATTTCTTTGAGCTGGTAGAGCATGAGCTCAGTCTCCTAAAATTCACCTGTATGAATTTCATCATGTTTTCCTCACTCTTGTCGTCTTGGACCAGATTCTTTTTGTATTTTTGAGTCAATGTTCTGGGACAGGAACTATGGACCATAATCAGTGATTATGATCATAATCAGATTTGTGTCCGATTGAAAGATTGAAGTTAGTCTGTCTTAGAGAAATTCAATTTCAGGCAGATTAACATGTTTAAAAGTATATTAAATTTCCACTTTTAGTTTGATTAGCACAATAATAATTTAAGTAAATTTACAGGCATGAGCAGATTTATATAGATATAGTGAATAAAACTATGGAACCATAGATCTAAGGAAATGAAGCCACTGTGGGAAATGTTGGTATGTTTCTCTGAAGCAGCAAAGACAAGTCTTTAGAGAAGTGAAAAACAGTAGGGGACCACTGCCCAGTGGGAGACATGCAGACTGCATCATTGGCTCCTTAATGAGGGGTCATTAAACTGTTCACACACAGAATCACAGCTTCTACTGCCATGCTGCAGCAGCTGAGTGTCACTCCACATCCTTAATGGTCATTGATGGGGCACTCGCAGTCAAAGCAAAGTGCCTTTCAACAGCTCCACGGCCAAGTGAGGAAATCAAATGTCAAAGGACTGATCCTTTGAGATACTGGAGTTTTTGTCATTTCTTTTCCTGTGTGTGAATACCCAGAATCCCAGCCAAGAGACATGACAAGGGAAGGGGGAAGAAAAGCACCGGGAAAGTTTCTCCACTCATCTCAATTCTCTTTAATGCATATGAAATTGCAGAATAATAGCACATTTCATGAAATGAGGTATGATGCTGTACCTTAAAGGATTCAAAGAACCCCCCTCCTCCTCCGGCCCCGTTCTCCAGCTTGTCTTCATCCCCACCAAGACCCATCATGGACTGGCTGTTGATGTGCAGCTCCTCATACAGAGTCTCCAGCAGGGCAGAACGTGTGCGTTCCTGACATCAACAACAGTGTTTTTGCAAACGCATTGGTGCTGCCTCTGAAATCTAAACTTCAAGTTCATCGTTTCAAATTAAGGGATCTAAATGAAACTGGGGAAACAAATATGGCAATAGTGACAGTTTGAAAAGTGCGAGAGACTAAGAGTACTGTAATCTAGTCCTGTCAAGTCCTGCCAGCATGAAAATCCAAAAACTGCAGTGACTTCCATTCATTTGGGCAGCCTATAAGGTGAGCATTATCCCTAACCTTAACTAGAACCAGTACATTTCTCACCATAACCTTAACCTAACCACAATTCAAATCATAGCTGCAAACCTAAACAGTTCCTGAGAAATAAGGTTCTGTGTCTTTAGGTCATTAGAACCAGGTTTTAGCCAGAAAAGGTTCTTAAAAAGTACCAAATACAAGTGCACACACACACAAACACACACACACACACACAAGCAATTCTCACCTCCAGCTTGGCAAACTTCTCAGCCTTGTAGCAGGCGTACTCTGCATTAATGAGCTTTGTGAAGAGAAACTCACGGAACTCAGGTCCCTGATGGTGGAGGGTACAGAGCGAATAAAGTTTAATGATGCGTGTCTGTGAAGAAATCAACTTCATAAATTTTGTGAATTTTCTGTGCTTACCTTTTTAAAGATGGCAGGGTCAGGAAGAGCTGGCCCGAAGAAAGGTACATCATCCCTTGCTGTCACAGACACCTGAGGGAGAAAGCAGGAAGGCAAAGCCTCTGAAAGGCACTTTGTAACGCCTGATGGATGTGCCACACAGATAGGTCACTGTCTGTGAGAGTGTCTTAATATAGAATTGACTGTCCTCAGAACAAACCTTATAAGTGACATTGTCTGTACAAGCGTTCTCCACCTGCACCACAGCATACGCATGTAGAAAGTTGGACTGAATCATGTCCGGTACAAAGGGCGTGTTCTCCTCCTGGAACACGATGGCTACGATGTCGTTGCCTATGTGCCTCTTCCTCTGCAGCTGGAGGGCACAGATAAACAGAACTAACAACTGTGGAAACATGTCAAATAACCAGTTGGAGGATTTACAAATACAGGCCTGTCACATCCAGCACTTGCACTCAAAGACTGACCAGGAGTAAATATAGTATGAGAAAAGTGGTGGACATTGATTTTAATCCAAAGTTACAACCTCTTCTCTGAGATGCTATAAAAAAAAATAAACCTCCCACAGTCCAAAAACATGCAACATTGGGAATTAGGAATAAGTGCACCCTCTCAACTGACCAAAGGTGTGAGTGTGATAGGGACTGGCAACCTGTCCAGGATGTATCCTGCCTTTCACCCTGTGTCAGCTGGGATTGGCACCACTCTCCCTGTGACCCTCACGTGGAGGTTAAAAGCAGGAGAAAATGGATGCAACTAGTTGAAACACCCTTTTCTTTTACTGGAAATGAATCTTCCTCTTTTTGAAAATTCCTCACCTATATGACAACACTTAGGGTAATCTTTCAGTTTGTGACTTGTAAACGTCATGTCTAAAATGTTTTTCATTCATAAGTCAAATGGTAAAATAGTCCAAAATGGCAATTAATATGACAATAACAAGCCATCCAAAATGACCAGTGATCAGTCTACGGCATGTAAGAAGGTCTTTTATATATTGGAAACAGATACAGTTTGGAAATTGAGCAGGGACTGAGAATATTTAAACAGACCCAGCTGCCATGTTCCTCCACAGGAACTGAGCACTGTGGCATTGTGGCATGCTGCTGCTGTGACTCCACAGCAGCATGAGGTGATTACCCTTCATCAGTCATCAGGCTGTTTAGCACATTTATGTGCAGCCTTTTAACAAAGCCACTTCACACCTGTTAAGCTCAAGTGTTGGATGGTGTTGCTATAAAATGTCTCATGAGTTGAACCATTGTGTGCAAACAGCCAAGCAAATAATTAGTCCAAGACTTACAGGCAGTTCATTTCCACTATGCAGTTAAATGATTTTACAGCCTCTGTCTGTTTGTTCACATGAGAACAATCAACTGTCTGCTGAAGTCACATCACCCAGAAAATGTATATTAACATCTCAGTGAATTGATAATGTTTTAAAGTAGGGTCTGACACAACTTTTATTTTTCAAAAATATCTGTAAATGTCTTGCAACCCCCCCCCCCCATAAAAACACCCATAATAATGCTGGTGATATTAAGTATGGATGCCACATAACATAATTCTAGACAGAATTGAGATTAGAGCTTGACATAAATGAGCAAAAAATGCAAAAGTTAAATATCCAAACAAGATTATTCTGCATATTTGGATCCATGCAGCGATAAGATTAGCCACGAAGTCAGGCTACTTCCTCATCTCCAAGTTGTTGAGCTTCACCCTTAATATTTACTCACACAAGAGCCGGGGAGCAGAATGAGATTTATACAAATGGACTGTCAAGTGAGAGCAAATTGAGCAAATGCCATGACAGTTAGACAAGAATGGACAAGTGACACTTGATACAGTATCTGTCAAGGCAGGATATCTGCTTAAATCAGACCACAAAAAGTCAAACCTAACTTCATAAATTTGGCAATTTTTACTTCCTGAAGTCAGGCTGGATGACTCATTTATTGTCTCGCATCAGTGTTTTACTTAAATCCCTATATGTGAATGGACCATTTTTAATAATAATGCAAATTGGTCCAACAACCACAAAACCTCAGAAGAGCAACTTCAAAGTCAGAAGCAAACATTGCAATGATAGTGAACATGGCAAATCTAAAAAAAGTATTACACTGCATACTCCTCTATGACAGAGGGAGAAGTGAGAACAGTTAAATAATGAGGATAATACTTTTTTCCTGAAGATCATTTTTTGCTGAAATAATGTTAGCCGTAAAGCAGTACAGCACTGTAAGAGTTGGACGAGAGGTTCATTAACACAAATTAAAGAAACAATTGACATTATTGTTTGATGTTAATTAATTTGATGCATTTAGCTTCATGTTAAAGTGTGAACATTCATTCTGTGCATGTTTACAAATTCAAGCAACACATTTATCTCCTCATTTTGCAAACCCAAAAATGTCAAACTATTGCCTAAACTATGACTTTATAGGTTTTGTTCCTTACCTAAGAATAATGACAATCACAGATTATTGTGATTCTTCATTTTACATCAAATTTACTGAAACTACCTCAATGTACGACTACAAGGCTGCTGCTACAGCCATACACACAGTTGACTGTCAAACCAATTAGTTAAGGATGTTGAAAACTGCTGTTAAATAACAAATGATCTACTCTGGTGAATAATTACTGAGATGTCACTGTACCTGCTGTGAGTCTCCCTCTGTGTAAGGCAGCTTTGTGGACACGTGGAACATGATCTCCTTATTATGGAAGTTTGTGTAGACAGATTCCATGCCTGTCTGCCCATGAGTGACATCCAGCCCACCCCGAAACCTGCAGAAGAAGACAAGCGGACAGTTAATGGCAGGACTAAGAATAAATAGTGAGGAAAAAAAGTTTTCAAAGGCACTTTCTGTGCCTCTTCAGTCACAATGCTGGCACCACACAGTTCAGGACTCATTTAAAGCAAATTCGGATCAATGGCAAAGAGGTGATGCTTTCTCCAAAAGCAACCTGGGCAAAAACATTGCTATTATACTGTATGTCTCTGTAAACCATGGGAAAATATACGTTTGCATGACCTCCAATGTCAGACATCAGTGTTTCTAAAGTCCACAGAGTCAACAGAATCTAATGTTTGAATGTTAAATTTTGGCACAATTCAAATTAAGTAAGTATTTAAGGCCAAAAACTGACTGAAGAAGGAGGGGAATATTACAAGTTGTCTGCCAAGCAGCAAACTATAGTTCAAGACCAAACATGAGAAAGTTTGTTGTGGTGTTATGAGAACATTCTGATATGTTTTCATGGATAGAGTGCTGTAAATGAAAATATTTTTGATCTTTTTTCCTCATTTCTTAAAAATGACAAAAAGAGGTATAATGTTGATATACGTGTGTGTGGACATTTAAATAAGTGATGTTGTTTTGGCTCAGAAACACAATGCGCTTATACAGTACGTGGTCTGTAGACATGCAGCACATTAGAGTTAAACTAAAGCTGAAGTAACTAAGATGGAAAGAAGAGAACAAATGGATGATTAAATCCAAAGGAAGGCATTGCTCCATTACAGATGGCAACTGCTGTTTAACAACACCACTAATTCACTGACTAACTCGGTCTGAAATCTGTAGTGAAAACTGAAAGAAATGCACTTGAAAAGTGTCCAAACCCTTTAAAGTCGTGAAGCTCAATCTTCTGGCCAAGAAACTCCAAGAACTCAACAAAGGCTGGACTTTCCTCCATGTTCCCGAACAGCTCCTCCTCTGATGTCTGCAAGGATGAGCCAAAGTGCATTTGCAGGTGAGTGACATGTACCTTCCAGAGGAAAGATTAGTGGCAGTATCTCTGAAATGCACTCACTTGGCCAAACTTTTGATAAATAACTCCAAACTTAAAATTGTTGCTGATCACATGCTCATCAAATGTGACAATGAGCCTTGACGCCTTGGAAAAAAGAAGATAGGATGTTTTAGGTTGAGCTGTAGTGTTGTTACTTCATACAAGTCTCAAGGAGGAGCGATACCAACCTTTGGGTAGAGGACAGGGTAAAACCTGTCCACGTTTACGTCTTCACAGACAAGCTAAAAGTGAAAAGGAAGATTTATAGCATTTAAGCATTTAAAAAAATATCTGGCACATACTGTATATACATATAGACAAAAAAAACTGCCTACCTTGGCCATCTGAACCACATTAGGGAACTCAGTAAGACAGGAAATAGGAATTACATCATGGAAGGTTTTTAGCTTTGTGCTGGAAGACAAAGTTTGAAATGTAAGAAAACACTTTTTTTACACTTCATTGCATGACCAAGACATTGACGTTGGTTTTGTACTTTTATGGACATTACCTTTTTTATGATATCTACAATATTCTATCAGTAATAATTCAATATCAGTAGTAATAATAATAATAAATCTCTTAAAGGAAGCATATTCTGGTCATTTCTACCAGAAATATTAATCTGGTAGAATGGTAGGAAGCAGCCACATTACCTGTGAGCAAGAATCCATCTTTTCAATTGTACAGTTATGAAGACACTGACAAGTGATGGTTTGAAAGTGGAAAGCATAGATGCTACTACAACATAATTTTTAGTGCTGGAGATATTTCCCAAAAGGTTGAAACCATTTAGTGCCTTAACCCCCCCAATCATATTCACAATATTGTTGGTGCAATAGTATATGTGCAATAGTATATGCTTATGGTTAGTTAATAATATGTTTTCTTGGAAAAAAGTTTCATATTTTTTAAAATTCATAACAGAGGCAACATGTAAGAATTGAGAAATGTCCTCTGAGCCGTATTTCCCCCTGACATATGCTATTGTTGAACAAAGACACAAAACATACGGAGGAATCAACTCATGTGTGAAAATAGCCTTAATAAATTGGTTCTGTGTGAGAGCCCCCATTGCTGAGCCATTCAGAGAAAGAGGGAAAACATTAAAAGGAAAATGGGGATAAAGGCAAAAAAAAATTGCAAAGGAGGAGACGGTAACCAAAGAGTGAGTACAAAAAGTACAAGTGGGAGAGAAAACAGGTCAGAGATAAAGATGAAAGGAAACTGTACCGAAGCATCAAGCGCAGATGCTCTTGATCCCCAATGACATCGTACTTGATGGAAAAGACCAAGTGACCCAGGGCGGCATCCATGGTGTAATAATTAAAGTGTTCCTGGAGGCAGAAAAGCAGCAGAAACTTTAATGCAAGGATGAACACTTACTGTGACAGTGGGTGAAACAATAATAAAGTACGACTTGTATAAAAGCAACAAGCCATTTCAAAGAATTTATATATAATCTACTTTACTGTATATTCTTTACTTCATCCTGGTTATATAGAAACAAAAGAAGCAGTTAATAAATGCTAGGCGGCTTAACACTTTAACTACAAAGCAACAACACAGAGGGGCAATTGGTTTGCACACAAAAGCTAAACAGTAACCAGTTCTTTTTGGATGAATCAAGCCTGTAACTATTCATCTAATCACCAAACATCAGTGCCCCAACTGTAACTTTGAGTCTTATGATGTGAAAGCTTAATTGAATGGGCCTTCCTTATCCATAATGGAGCCACCATCTTAAAGAAAATAACAACAGAGTTCAGTGATCAGGAAATCCATAAAGCAAAAATCATGTCAGCATATGTCCTTGGTTTGTTTCTGCATCCTGGTCAGGTAACTGATGCCAACTAAACACCATATTGGTTACACCTTGGTTCAAAAAAGGTGAGGGATTTTCACCACATAACAGACCCTGGTTTTACCAGAATACACAACCAGTTTCTCTGACTTAACACATCCCATATTTTTGTGCAAAACTCTCACTTTCCTGTCTATGCTCCCATGAGTGTGTTGATCAGTAGGTTCCATGTTCCATAATCTATTCCTTGAGTTAAGTCCTTCCAGTTAAGTTAAGCTATGGTTGTGGCGAGTTGTTTTTTTTAGCATCTCAAGCACAATCCTATGTCTTCCTACCATTCATGGACTCCATATCCATATTATGCTGACAGCATAAACTGGTCTTCTCATATGTCCAAATAAAATGTACAGTACTAGCCTGGATTTCGCCATGTTGTCACTGTTCTCTTATTCTTCTGTGTACCAGCTTTTTCAGTTATTTTCAGGTTTAAATGTGGCACTCATTATCTCAGTGTGTTAGAAATTTAGTTTAGTTAATAAAATATCAGTTAGACTAACATGTTTATATGTGTATATAAGAGAAGATATATATATATATGTAAGAGTTGGGTTTTAGTTGAACTAATGCACTGAAAGGAAATGTTTTTATCTGTTTGTGCTCCTGTGCTGTATTTATAAATCTATACATTTGGCACAAAAAAAAAAACCTTGGCCATGAAATGTTTCCTGTAGATCTTAGCAGTGCTGTTTGTCTCTAGTTTGATGTGGGAAGAAAGACAGGTGGGTTGATCAGCATCTGGTGGATCTTTAGGCTCATGATTGGTCCCTTCTATCCAGTAGCCTCCAAACTGTGGCAGAAGGATGAGTGGAAATGGGCTCCTGCGACCCAGAACCTACCAGAGACAACAAATAATGACGTGAGAGAGAAAACAGATTAACAACGTAAATTACATTGCTTCATTGCTGCAGAACATTTTTTTTTACAATACAGTATATAGTGTATTTTGTGAGGAAAATGTACTGTGTGTGTACCTCGTGAACACTGGGATAAGGGATATAGTCCTCTTCTGTCTGCAGGCAGGGAAACAAATATGCATTAAGCTGACAAATGGTTACACCTGGAAGGTATATACTATACTATGTACTTATACTTGCAGTTTTGGTTCTTTGAAAAGTAACAATGTGACAGCATATGAAAGGGTGAGTGTGTAGGATTAAGTGGTAAGTAGCAGTAAAGACCCATATTGCAACAAATTGAAAAGCCCTCACCAAACCATCTAATTCCAACTGAAATCTGTTGAGTGGCAAAAAAAGATTAAAAAACTCATTTGTCACCTCCTCTCTATTACTGTGCACATGTAGAGTTTATATATATATATATCTGCATATTGTCATATTTTGTCCCCCAGTGTGATTTTTCCCCCCCCCATCATACAAATTTCATTACCCATTTACACACAATGCAGAGTTGTGTGTAAATCGGGAATCAGCTTCCAGGTAAAAGACATCTCTTCTTCCTCAATTATATCAAGACCTTTATCAAATCCATTAATTATTAAAAACGAAGGCACAGATATGAATACAAATAAACAAGCCGACAGTATCAGTCAGAACGTTAACTGGTGAATGAAAAAAATCAGATGAAGGTGTGGAGGAGATAAAAGAAACCTTTGGAGCATGACTCATAAACTATGCAAAACACATCATTGGTTTTCTAATAATAGCAAATATTTCTCACTTAACCCTCTGATAACTGTATTCATTTACTGTGGAATATGATGTGTATGCTACTATCTCCACTTAAGAAAAGGTTTTCTGATATCATGCTGCGATTCACTTGCTTGGTGGAGCCACTTGCCTCTGTTTCAAATAGTGATTTCCTCCATTACCCCTCCCCAATTTTGAAATGCGGCTGAAGTTACAGTTTAACAGCTCATTATTCTTCCGTCTGATGTTAACCATCCATTAACCCGAGACCACCTGCTGAGATGTTCTCTCACTTACTTTTACATTAGCCTGCAGTGACAGCAAAGGATTTTGCAGCCCAAGTTCCTGCCAAGTCCCTAATCCAGCTGTGGAGCAACTCAGAGGAAACTGATAACCACCTGTTTCTAAGTTTCTCATTAAGGAAGCGTTACCAGGCTACACTTTATGGAAGATGTGACAATTTGAGACTCACTTTGAGTGGGGGAGGGAGCTGGCATCTTTGCTCATCCATTCTGAAACCCTGTGGAGAGAGAGAAAAAAAAAAGAAACAGTGATGTGTTCCTGGTGGAACAGGTGAAATATCTACCAAAAGACCAAGAAATACACTGAACATTTTTAGATTGTCGAGTTCCACGAAATTTCTTCAGCTGTATGGGAGAGGAAGATAATCCTCTGTGATGATAATTTATATTTACATAACACAAGTTCAATCACCAGATGGGCCACAGAAAGAGGAAGTTAAGAGGAGTGAAACCTAAAGTGCATTGAAGGAAAAAAAACCAACAGAAGTCTATTATAACTTTGAGGGTGGTTCAAGCCAGACTATGGATACCACAAAGTGCCTTCCATTTCTGCCCCAGCTTTTCTAGTTCTGCTGAGTCATCACTACTGCTGTTCAAAAAGCATTAGATGAGCACAACAAAGTATTCTTTGTAACAGTCGGTGTTTGTGTGCAACACCCTGCAGCACGATCTTTAACGTAACAAATGGCAAATGTTATTTTAAGGTCTGAGGAAGGCGAGTCAAATGAAAAGTGGAAAAGCTTTCATCAAGGTCGTTCTGTGGAGACAAATCTGCTGTCTCTTCTCTTCATCTCTGCTTGAGCAGTGTATCCTTCCTCATCTCGTTGTAAAGACTTTGGTCATATATAGTGTGAGCACAGGGTGACCCTCGGCAGGTCGCACTAACAGACAACTTTATTTGTCGATGGCTCTCAGGACATGACATAGATTTAAACTGGTGTTTCGGAAAAAAAGGGGGACGCTGCTTTAAGGCTAAACTTAGAATGTGCAAGAAGAGACATTCAAGGCATTGAGTGAAACTGAAATAATTAAGCCTTTTCCCTGCTTCAAGTTATTATAGCGTCAAACTATTATGATGATGTTTCATGGGGTTTGCCCTGTAGGTTACAGCATAGACGGGTGAAGCAAATGATGTCATTAAAATATGACTATAGTTATTCCGATTGGAAATGTTTGTCTAAAATGCTAGTGCATTACTCAACAACAAAACTTGTTGTTTTTAGATATTTTAATGTAGAAATAAAGATATATTATATCTTTAAGCCTTTAACCACTCCATAAGTGCAACATGCAAACGATAAAAACAAAATTCTATTTTTGTTGGTGAACAGATCAAACGAAATACAGAACAAAAAGGACTCTGCTCTAGTTAGTTCAAATAAGCTTTTTTTTTTTTTTACTGAAGACACTTTTTTTTTTTTTTTTTACTGAAGACACTCTTACATAAAAGTATCTGCTTACTTCACAGTGACATCTCTGCTGGTTTACACTGAACTGACGGGTCTTAGAACTGGATCTTGTCACATGCACATTCCTACAAATCCTCCTCAACATTGGAAAAAAAATAATTTCACACATCTGATGATGCAGAAGAAAAAAAAAACTCCCCTTTGTGAATACAAAAGACACATTCAGAAGCATAAGGTATCTAAAGACGGCCTGAGGTATTTACTGCTGCAGAGACAAAAAAAGATAAATAAATACATAAAATAACAATAACAACATTGATAAAGAGCAAGATTCACAGACACACATTACAGTGTTGTAGTGGCAGTCAGAGTTGTTACCAAAATAGCACAAAAAGCGGAGAAATGTAAGTCTTTTAACAGAAGCAAATGAGTAAGACTGAGTGAGGGTGGCATTTGATTAGAGAAGAAAGTAACAAGAATAGACAAGTTGGCAGTGAGTATAAAAGGCAGATCCAGGAACCACTTACTGTACCTGCATCCTCTCGATCATGGCAAACAGGTCCGAGGTCTGGTGGAGAAAGTTGACACAGATCCAAAATGGGACATGGGTGTGATGGTTTGTTTTCCTTCACTCATCCTCTGCCTATGCAGTCTTAAATCATAAGACCTTGTGCCAAAATCTCTCACAGCACCAATTCCAATTTTTCACTCTGATAGCACTCTGATGCATCAACACAACGCACTTGACATCACTCACACTCCGGCTCCATTCAACACCGGGAGAATCGTTCCACCACACAAGTAGACTAACACACAGTAAACAAGTAACTCTTAGGGGAAAATGAGCCTCAGAGCTCCAAGGTGGTTTCCTCTGTTGCTACAGCCAACAGCTCATCTGACTGTGGTGCAGTGTGCAAATTAGCTGGAAAACACGAGGCATCTAAGACACACAGTCACATAAGTGTGTGGATAAGACACATTTAGCCTGGCAGGTAAAATGAAAATGTTGAGAGCAGGAAATAAGAATACTTTAAATTGACATCTAAGCTCTGGGAAATAGTTTTCCTGTCAATCCGGGTCTTTTATAATGACACTTTAGCCATTTTTTGCCACTGAATATAATACAGTGTTGTGTCCAATCAGCAGATGGACAGTATAAGTAAAGCAGAGGGCTTGAAGTAGTCTTGAGTTAGACGGAGTGTCTCAAGTCCCTCATTTAAAGGTCTATACAGCTACAGTCTATATTTTTCTTACAATTCAGTCTCTGTGTTGTCTTTTTAAATGTTTTGTTTTTAAATGATCCTGTTACCTTCAATCTGCCTTTGTGTTTGAAAAATGCTCAGTAAGTAAGGCAGCCCCTGAATTGGGACACAGCTTAGATGTTACAGAACAGCCAAAAATGTCTTTTTGCACTTCTTAAATTTTGCATATAAACTTCTCCAGATTTGTCCCGTTAGATATTCGTCTGAGAATTGGACATGTTACGCTGAATCAATTTTTTAAGACCTTGAACTTTGACTGCCAAAATCTAATGAACTTGTCACTGAGTTGAATTGAAAGTCTGATAAGAAGATGTAGAATTTATGAGAATGGATTTAAAGTATGTACAGTATATACATGCAGGGACTGATGGACCTGCATACACAGTGTCCCTGGCTGTGGCTGTCACCTGCTTTAAGGTGTAAAAACTCCCCATGGCATGCACCTCTATCTGCAGAGGCCATAGTATGGATTTTCAGAAGCTCCAACCTGACATTAAGGAGGACAGGGTCACAGCAGCCTGTGCTGAGCCTCTGTGCACCATGTAACATAAGCGGACTGAAGTGCCAAGCTGATGTTTCCACATGACAGCTTAAATTTACTGAGGGGCACTTACACAAATACATACAAGGCACGTGCATGCATATTTCCACACACACAAAAACACACTTGTAAACTCAAACCCACACATTCCTCTACTCATAAAAGCATGTAAACGCACACACACATACACACACCCCTGACCCTTTCCTATAAAAAAAGCCAAAGGTGCAGCATCAGTCGGTTGTTGTATGTGAAAATAAACAGGATGATATACAGGGCGATACTGCTCTCCTCGCTGCAAAGCAAACATCAACAAACACTGTCTTACGCTGACCAGATTATCAGTGAACCACACAGACTCCACAGTAACATCATCAGTGCTGAGAAAGAACCAAAGCTACTGAAATGCAGCAGAATATGAACTGGATTATCTTAATAAAAATGGCATGATTAATCTGTGCAGGTCTAAAACAGATCTAGATGCATTAAACCATGATCTGTATCTAATGAATTACAACAAGCACAGGTGTATACAGTACACTTCTGTCCCTGAGGTACCTTAAGAATAAGACAAGCAACAATGACCACAGTAAGAAGAATTCCACACTTTGAGAGAGTGAAAAATACTCACATCACTGAGACATCGTCTCTTGAGAAAGGGTTTACTGGGGGGACTGCTGAACAGTCCGTCCAATAAGACATTCTTAGCTATCCTGAGCTCAGTCATCATTCCCCAAGAACAAATACAGGCAAGCTGACAAGAGTGAATGTGTTGATGTCACAGCTGCAAGGAGAAAGGTGAGATTGACAGCGATACTTCACGCTGACTGTCACTCAGGCAAGTAAACAAGCACAGAGAAGTGGAGAGCTCTCTATCAGAGTCCACGAGTGAGGTGAATACATTTGCTGAACTGTGAGAATATTATTTCCTTTCCTTCCTCTTTTAATGCCCCCCCCCACCCACCACCAGACCCCACCCTCCCATAGACACTCATCACTGTAGTGTAGGAAGTAGGAGAAAGGGAGGAACGACGTCTCAGCCCATGTGTGTCTCCATGTGTGTCGGCTCTGCACAACAATCTTCTCCTTTCTAACCCCCCCCCCCCCACACACACACACACACACACTTCTCCTTTTCATTATATCACAGAATGAGAGTGTTTTCTTCCTCTTTTCCTCTGTCTCATATTTCTCAAGCCTTCAACCCAGACACACGTCTCCTCAGCCTCACACAGAGACGCAAACATGAACATAAAAACGGGTCAGTGCAGACAGTTTAGTCTCTGATGATAAATGCCAACTCATAAAAATGATCATACATTTTACAGTTTATGTGAAGTAGAATTAGGTTAATTGTACTTGCAGTGCTCCTATAGATTGCCATTGCTGATTATGAGCTTATGCTCTTATTTCTGTGCAAGAAATTGAATGGATTTCCTGCTCTTTGTGGTATAGTTTTATCATCTTAGGGCCTCTGTAAAGGCTTTAATTTCAGTGCCTGAAAATGCTGTATATAAAACAGTTATACAGTATAACATACTTTTATAACACAATTCTCACCATGGATATTTTTTAACTCTTTACAACCCATGTTTGTTATACCACAACACCAATCTTTTATAGAAAAAACACAAAAGTTTTTGGGTTTTTTTTGGCATATACTACATGATCATGAGATTTCCTTTGGGTGGGAACACAGACTGGGATATGTTACTGATTAGCACTTCTCCGCATTATTGTTTTTATATAACCAGTCAATGTAAAATGTCTAATATACTACTATTACTGTTTCATTTTCTAATAGCCTATTACTATTTTTTTGACACATTGGTCATTTCTACAGAAATATTGCCATGTACAGGGAGATGAGTAAAAGAAACCTAACAGTGCCAAACAGTGACAAAAGGTTAGTGTAGTAAACAACAAAGAATGATTGGTTATATTGTAATGGCAGTCAGATACAAAAGGTTATAAGTGGTATTTTACAGACACTGTATTATTGACATATTTTAGGAACAGAGGTTGCATAAACACGAGCAAAATCTTCGGATAAATAAATCATATAAAATGACCCCAAAAGTGCGCATAAGGTTAACATAAAGTAGACACGAACGAGATGGATGGATCGATGAATGGATAGATCATTGTCTGTCCTTCAAAATGCTTAAAACATGTTGAAAAGGGCATAAAACAGAGAGGTTTAGAAAGGTTTGCAGCTTGTTAGAAATGTGAAACTGGAACTGCGTCCAGCACCTTTCACCGAATCACATTCTCCATCAAAAAACAGCAATGTGAAAACTCCATGTGCTATTTGCTTCCAACAGGCAAGATACAGTATGTAAGACAAGTGTGCAGAGCAGATGCCACAGCCAAATGGATGACTTTGCTGGCCTCAGCACCTCTAAAAATAATCTGTGTATAATCAAAAACAGATATGGCATGAGAGCACAGGGATCAGTGGGAGACACAGGACAAATGATGGAGAAATGAAAAGATGAGGAAAACACTGTGGGATGAAAGGGGAGCTGTCGCTCTAGGGACAACTGAGTCTTTTCTGTGCTGCTTTCTTCATCAGATGCACTTCCAGCATCAGACATTAACAATATCTATATGACAGATTGAACCCATACATGTTGTGTCTTTTATTTTAAATAAGCATGGCGAGCAAAATGTTTGTACTGATTTCCTTTAGGAGAAATCAATGGGAAGTTCAAACAAGTAGGAGGAGTTGCATGGTTTGAATACAATATGCACAAAATGTGAATTGTGTAGGAGACGTCTGGTGAAGTGATACTGCACCAGAATGAGGCTGCCATTTAAATGTCTTATAATGAGGTTACATTCAATTACTGTCTGTCTGTTACATTTGGTCTACCTGGCAGCAGCAGCTGAATGCCAAAGTGTGACTTGTGAATATTTACAGAAGAAAGAAGAATACTGATCACATCTTTCCTGAATAATCATATATTAATTTATGATTAATCATAATTATATACTAATTATTTTTAAGTATGTACAAACACATGTTTTTTGTTATAAAGCATCATGATTTCAAAGCTGTCATTATGTTTTTGAGCGTGTCATTTCAACTATAGCTGTTAAGAAAGAAACCCTCTGTACAGTCCTGCTTGGTTTTGGTGACTAGAGTATGTCTGTCATCTCATGGAAAAGTGTGTAAAGATGGAGCCCGGGGCCAGTGATATACTACTAGGAATTGCTTCGGCTGGACTTTCAGACCTCGTGTGCATCAGACTTTTCCATTCCTCAGGTTTGTCCCCTGCACTTGGAGACAATGTAGAGCCACTGCACGTGAGTCGTGTTGGTTCTTTAGACGATTTATCAAATTACTTGTGTTGAGAGAGCTACTTTTTTTTCCTCCTCTTCACAGTCTAGCAGAGCACATTCTGCTCTATGTTTGTCATCACTGCTTAAAGGATTTCCAAACTGGTGACATTATGACACATCCAGTTATTGCTGCATACCTGCTCAGCCCACTCATGAGTATTTTTATGATTATAAATGAGAGTGCATGAGGGCAGCATTGGACCCGATACCAACATTGGTATTTGTGCATCCCTACACAGAACACCTGTGTCGGATGAAAAATCTCTAAACACTAGTAAACTAAAAAAAAGAAAACAGGGAATAGAAATCATCTCTGAAATGTTACTCCATTCCCCTAATACTACAGAATAATAAACAACTACAATCAGAGACTTTGATTTAAGAAATCTACAAGTTAAGTTGAATCTGATTCAGTGACTGTCACAGACTCCATAAAGCTTTAGACATTAACACCACAGTAACCCCACCCTCCACCCCCTACCCTGCTCAATCTTACAACTGGAACATGAGCCACTTCGGGTCAGTTATTATAGTTATTATACTTATTACTTATTGTGCACCTTGACTCATAAGGGTCACAATTGACACAGCAGAAACAGATATAATTTCTAAGTAGTCTACTTTCTTGTCTATGCCTGGAATCTAAATCACCCATAATGCACTTTGACTCCTGACAGTTCACTATGAGATTTCACTGGCTGCCTCAAGCCCTAACCATCAACCAGAAATGAAGAGAGATCTCATAGGCTTACTTCTTTCCAACTCTGCACATTTACATTATTTTTTGTAAAAGTAAAAATGCCTCTAAAAAGGATGGCATTGCTGTAGCTGTGTCTATGCGCATTTAAACCAATGACAAGAATATTATAATCCTATTATCAATATTAATATAGATAAAAAGAAAATCACAGCAACCTTCAATATGTTTCTTAATGTAAGTACTGTTGCCCTCTCTCTGATCCAAACTCAATTTGTTTTCAGTCTTTGCGTCAGCTGTGTTCTGTGTAGAAACAGTGGACTGAATTAACAGCTTCACACTTTAACCACTGCCAATTGCTAGAGCAGTAAAGGTATAAAGTGCTGCTGTTTGAGATATTGTCCTTAAAAAACATACTGTACAAGATACAACTTCCTGTCATTACTGACACAACCCATGTTTGCAATTGCAACATAAATCCTGCCTTCTATATGACTCGTGACTTCATAAAATGTTTCAGTTTACAACTTGACACTGTATAAATCCGTAAATGTAAAGCGAGCCATTAAAAACAGATGGATCCCTACAAGTGTAGTTTGTAGCTACATATGAGTCTACATGTTATATATATTGATATTTATATAGACAGAAATACCAGTTAATTGGTGATAAATATACTACCAGTGTGTGCCTACTCTTACAGATTTTTTTTTTTTTTTCGTCACAGAAGCCTGAGACAGAGGGCACAGTCTCTTCTGTCAGGCATTAAAACCACCTGACAACAATGTCAGCTGAGGTGGCAGCATCAGAGGCAGCTTTCACCTGGGTGTAACAGCTCATGCAGTTGATGAGCAAAAAAAAAGAGGAAGGAAACCAATGAAGAATGAAAATGCACAAATGCTATAAGAATGAGGACATGCTGATGAACACATTTCCCAAGGCATTTTGTTGTAGATATTTTTTCCCAATGAAAATGTAATATAAACTTAAAATATAAAAATCAGTCACAACCAGCGACTGAACACAAATAAAATCTATTTTTATGTGTATATTTTGTTTATGTATAAGGAATATTTTCCAAAGAATAACTGAAAGCATTAGTATAGACCAATTAATTCCACTGAAGCGTACCAGTGAGCCATTATACTACAACCTCAGCGCCCTGGAACATGAATAAAGGTTCATATGAATGCCCATAGGAATATTAAAAGAACTGTTTTTTGTACCACTTCAGTTTCCAGAAAATAATTAGAAAAGCACAGTGAGGTATTGTGTTACCTTGAAAAGTGAGGGAAAATGAAATGGAAAGTAGGAGTGTGCTGCTGAGGACTCTACTTCATCAGAGATAGGAGGAATCCTTCCATCTTGTTTCCTGTGAGTCAGAGAGAGAGAGAGATGGGTTATGGTGAGCCTCGAGCTGAGTTTCTCATTTTAACAACATGAATGTGACAAAACTGACATTTAGGTTCATCATCGAAGTCTTGCTTTAGTCAGAAAGGTGTGATTATTTCATCATTATCTTGAACACTTTTAAGTAAGGAATCTTTTTCACATTTCTCTTAAGGGTGAGTTAATAAGCACAATATTACTAATTATGATATTTCATGTCTTATTTGTAATTGTCTTTCCTTAGGTGTATGCTGTTGTTTTATTTCCTGGTCTGGTGGTTTCTCCTGCCTGCTCCACCCTCATTATCTTGGACATACAGTATGTGTTACCCATGTGGGAAGTTAACCCACCATGATATTACCCACTGGTTTGTAAACTGCTACTTTGAAAGCTTGACCTTTCAGTTTGTCCAGCACCATCTTGGCTTTTGGTGTTTTGAAACCAAAAAAGACCAAGAATTGGATGTGAGGGTGGAGCTGGGGAACAAGTGAGGCGTGAAACTTCCTGTAAGCACAAGGACTGCAAGGTCACTGTGCATGACATGTACTATCAATCATATCACATACACCTTACATAGAATATAATACATATTATAGAACATAACTTTATCACTTCCAAAAGAGAAAATGATTTGTGTTACAGCAGTAGAATATTAATAGATGGAACAATAAACAGTAATACAAAATACAAGATTAAATGGATATATGACATAAAGTAGTTCATCTACTTTATGTCATATATCCTACTTGACTCTAAATGGCACCATAATTTAGGAAATAAACAGGGAGACCTAAAGACCTGAAACTGCAGATTGAAACCATAAACTCCTCAGGAAAATGTTTACTGATGTTGTGAATCAAGTGAAAAAAAATGCTATACATAAAAACTACCCTCTATTTATCTACATGCAGATACATTTACTGTAAATAGTTGGTAATAGCGACCATCCAAAAACTCATTGGAGACTAAAGATGACTTCTATGCAGTCACAATCAATCACAGTCAATTACAGTCAAGTGCAACCTCAATTTTCACATCTCTCATTGCTCTTCAGACAGTAGACTGTAAACCACAAGCACAAGCGTTAGCCTGAATATCCACTATCCACCCAAAATATTAGTTGTTGTCCCAGAGACTAATTTATGACAGGATATCACTGATGGCTCCAAGACGAATGTATGAAAACTGACTTCTCCCCCACCGAAAAGGCCAATCAAGTGAGTACCATCTGAATGGCATCTGCAACAGCTTCACTTTCTGGAATTGGAGATATATATTTATATACAGTCTGTGTTCTTGTCAGCTTTTCCATGTGAGTATATTTAAATCTCTGTGTTACCTTCATCCATCAATCAATTTGTTTAATCTGTGTCTGCAAAGCCTTTTTCATGAATACCTGAGTTTGGATTTGTCTGCATTTGAAGACAAAAATCCTATTCCTTATGTGTAGCTCTTTTTTACAGTTTTTTTTTTTTTTTTTTTTGTGAAGATGCAATGAACTGTATGTGATTAAAAGAGAGACTGTGAAACAGCAGATGTGGAGAACTGCATGGGCACAAACAAGAACTTGCATGGGCAAGAACAAAGAGAAAACAGATATAAAGGAGAACGGACTATCTTCTTTCATCTCTTAACAAGCTGCCCTCATCTCTCCTTCTCTGCTCATCTCAGCCTCTTCCCTTCTCTGTGTGACTTGAGCAAATTACCAGTCTGACCACGAATCTGGTCACAGCATATTAGTTCACACTTTGTCTCACACAACAGTCACTTGCTAGAACTGGCAGCCCGTCTGTGCATGCATCCTGTTCACAAACCCGGAGCAGAGGGTGAATCTAAACACTGCTTTGAAGAAAAGGACTTTGCTATACTGGAGACTCGTACACACTTTCATTCTGCCATCTTGGCAAACAACGCAGAGGTGTAAAGGAGGAGACGTTTTAATCAGATGATTTACAGTGCGTGTGTTTCTTTAGGAACACAGTCCATTGTGAGAGTATTGCAGCTCTTATCTCAAAAACCTTACCTATTACAACTGGAGAGAATCTGTAGGTGTGAGCAAACAGAACTGCACATCCATGAAATAGACTGCAGAAGTGCTGTTAAGGTTAGGAAATGTATTTTGATAAGAGCAAGTATACTTTCCTTTGTCCTCTCTGGTCTCTGCCGAACCTGGGAAAATGACCAAATGAAGCAGTCAAATTTCACATCGTCCTAAGCATGATTAGAAAACGTAGGATTCCTCATTTAACTGTCCCATGGGGAGCAATTAAACCTGGCATCAGTAATGTTAGGCTAACTTCCTGTCCATTGTTACCATCAGCATTCCCCTCCCTTCTCCCCATGCCACCGCATGAACCCGTTTGGTGAGGAGGGGCATTTATTTAGCGACAAGCAATCCTCATGATCAGAGGGAATCACCGCTGTGTGGAGTTGTGGCTCCTGATTGGATAAAGAATTGGAAGTTCCACTATGAGGGTCAAGTGGAAAGGGTGGCTGACGACCCTGGAAAGGTTGCAACCCTGGACCAACATAAAGAAAAAACAAGCAGTTGCACAGTTACACCTACAAATAAATTACAGTCTCCAGATAGACTGTGTGAGGGAGCTGGATATTGAAGCCATAAACCTTCTTGCTGTGAGGTACCAGGGCAAACCACTCCACCACTGTGCCACCCATGAGATATTATGCTACAAAATAAACGCACGTTTTGTCTTACATTTGCAAAATTAGTCGCTCCTGACTGTTTCTCCTTAGTTAATCCTGTGTGCAGTCAGTGCGCACGTCGCTGGCGTGTTGCTTCAGCAAATGCCAACTGCCCACGTGAGACGACTCATATTTATAATGAAAGACCCAACACAAATGTGCAAATCAATCTTCATTTAGAAAGAGGCAGTAAATGGAAAGATGAAGGCTGCCTGACAGTGTGCCCATTTCTGTACTGATGGCATGCTTGGTGCCTCTCATCGCAAATTAGGATTTTATTTTTCTTTTTTTCTTCTCAGTGTGTGGTTGTGTGTGTGTGTGTTTGTGTTCACATGTCTTTACAACTGCAAAGAAATGTTTGATAGGTGACAATTTTGATGTTAAGGTTCAGGTTAAAGGTGCTGGGGATGATGGTTTGGGGTAAGAGACAAGGGGAAGGACAATGAAGATGAAACTAAGAAAGATAAATATGTATGTGTGTGTGTGAGGGAGAGAGAGTTATGCTCTCACCATGGCAATCTACAAGGCAGATTACAGAAATAGGTCTGGTGAGTGGAGGTAGATACTAAGTTTGCCTCAGAGAAGGATTTCAGGCTGGAATATTAATTTCACAGGGAGCACACTTTATCAAATGTCCTCATCTGGACGATGGTCACAGTGTAAGAGACGGATTAATGAAATCCCAAATCAAAATGCAACATTCAGAATCACATCATCTGCTACAGAGGAGCGGGGCTCACTCTTAACATGTAAAGTGCGTGAAGTATTCCACTCATGTTTTTCACCTGATTTAGCAGCAATGCACACTGAATATGGAATTTAGGATTTAGTCATTTTTATTAATTACACATTTTTTTTCTACTCTGACATATCAAGATGTCTGCCATGAAGACGGCCTAGTTTGCAAAATTGATCACCTTCTATTTCAACTGTCAGTACTCACGTTAGTAAAGCAGCAAATGTGTCGTTGTTTGACACAACCAATTGTCAACCAATTTCATTGACCATCACATATTTAACTAAGTAGTTATTCAATCTATTAAATTGACATAAAACTCTGTTTGATCAATTGCCTTTAAATGAAGATCAAAAAACAGAAAATATGTACCTTGAACAAGGTAAAACTGACGACAAACTGAAAACTCCACTTTTTCTAATGATATGTGGACCTAGGCCTGTGCACAGCAGCAGCAGCAGCAGCAGCAGCAGCAGCAGCCAGGTGGCAGGTCATTATGTCACTTTAGATGGATGACTGGACACATGAAAAGAAACACTTACCTTGCCAATTTCAAACCATGACAGTTAGGCTGCCTACTGCCAAGCTGTCATGGAGTGATCCCAAGTTAAATTTAACTTAAGCCAATAGAGAAACAGAGGAAACAATGGAGGTATATTACAATGTTTTTCTCTTTTTTTATGAAACACATTGCTGATGCCAATGTTCATAAAAATCTTTAAACGTAAGCGTTAAAGATTGAGTATGCCATTGCTGCTCTGTGCCACACATACTCTCATTCTGTCCATGCGGCTGACTTTCTGGATGCAGCAGCAGTTTTATAAATCTACGTGTCACCTAGCAACGTTACCTGTTCCTCGATTCACTTCCAAGATGATCTATCAAAAAATAAAATTAAATTAAATAAAATAAAATAAAGAATATTACATGAATGAATTTGACTCTCATAAATGGCCATTCTGCCTTGTCTGGCACCTTCTCTCTTACTCTCCTTTGAAATGTGCATGTTCAAATGTTTTAAATAATTATAGTAATTGTTCCTCATTAGCAATGCCAAGAATGGTAGTGGGTGGTAGGCGGCATTAATGCACAACACTTGACTTAACAGTTTCCTTGCTCACACTGATCACTGGTCTTATCTCCACTACTGGTCTTATCTCCACTAAGAACTACTAGCTCAAAATGAGTTGTAACTAAAAAAAATACTGAATAACCAAACTACATAAATCTTTTGTTCACAAATATGTATTTGTTATAATGCCACCAATCAACAAAATAAATTGTGACTATGTCACATAATAACACAACATAAAAATAAATTCATATATTTAAATTAAACCGTAAAATGCAAGTAATTAAGCCTTAAAATAATATGTTAAGAATCATCTATCTATCCATCCATACATCCATCCAACCAAGATCTAAAGCAATGTCTACCAGCAATGTCTACCACACTAAAATGTCCATCTGGATAGTAATATCTCACAAGAACTATCTAAAACGACATGGCTAATATTTCTGACATTAATAAAAGGATGAAGACGTCAGTGTGTCTGACAGTCAGAGAGAGAGAGAGGAGAGGCTGCTGCTCTGCCAGCAGTGAGCAGTGAGTCTGCACAATTTGAAGATTCAAATCGATGTAATCCAATCCAATGCAATCCAATCCAATCCAGTCCAACTTTATTTGTAAAGCACTTGAAAACAACGACAGTGGACCAAAGTGCTGTAAAGAATAATAAATAAAAAGACATCATAAATAAAAGGCAAAGAAACTCACGAAAGGCAACAATATACATCTAACACACCTAAAATAAAATTAAAAGACATAAAAACGAGGACAAAAAAAAAAAAAAATAGCCAAATCAAACTACAATAAAAACAGAAAAAATTAAATGAATAAAAACTAAACTAAAACTAAATAAAATACAATATAAATAACATCAACAACTTAAACAGTGTCAAAGGCCAAAGGAAAAGAGATGGGTTTTAAGATAAGATGTAAAAGACAGACAGGGAACAGTCCTGTCTAATATGCAAGGGCAGATCATTCCACAGCAGTGAATCCATCTGTGTTTTGTCTTTGGCACAGTCAGGAGCAGCTGATCAGCTGACCTGAGTGAGCGGGAAGGTGTATGAAGATGTGGCAGCTCAGGGAGGTTGGGTGGGGCTAGATTTAAAAACAAATAAAAGAATTTTAAAATGAGTCCTAAAATGCATGGGCAGCCACTGGAGTGAAGCTAAAATGGGGGAAATGTGCTCATATTTACGAGTGCCATTTAAAAGATGCGCGGCGGCTTTTTGCGCCAACTGAAGACACGCAATGGACGTCCCACTAACCCCCATGTAAAGTGCATTCCAGTAATCCAGCCGAGAGGTGAGAAAGGATTTAAGAAGAATTTAAGAAGAACAGCTATGCTACATAAAGTGTAAGTTAAGTTTAAGCTTCAAGATTAAACTTAAGCTTATGCAAAACTAAAGGCCAGCAGGCTAAGCAGGGAAAAAATATAAAAAAAAATATGTCTGAAATATAATTTTTCATGCTCTGTATGTATTTGTTGAACAAGTGGAACGACACATGACTTACTGTCAACAAACTCATGAAGGTTTTAATAAACCTCCTGCTGAATACACCTACATTTACACATTATTTGATGTTAATATTTAGCTGGAACTGTACCAACAAATGCTACTTTCAAATTATTCATTTTTGTTCACAATGTTCCCCCTGTCCTCCTGGGACTCGCACCCTTGTTTTCAACCATTCATTCATGAATGCACTGCTCTTTGTATCACACATCATTCACACACTGCTGACACCATTAGGAGCAATTTTTAAGTTAAGAGTCTTGCCCATTGGTAAGCAGATTAGAGGAGGTGTAGATCAAACTTCTAGACTTCCTACCTGAGTCACAGCAGTGTAACTGAATTATTTATACAACAAAAATGATATATACTGCATGCACAAGGACAGATTTGACAGGAGATTTAAATATTGCTCTTTAATTTAAAAACTGTAACCAATATTTTGACAGTTGACAAGGTAAAGCAAGGTAAAGGACATCTGTTCTTTATCAGTTATCCAAACACTCGATAATGTTACACTAATTTTGTTGGTGAGGAACTTTAATAATGCTTGTACCCACCCATTTTTTTGTGACACCAGTCAGGCCTGTGCACAGCAGCAGCAGCAGCAGCGGCAGCTGCAGCAGCAGCCGCCAGGTGGCAGGGTCATTATGTCACCTTAGATGGATGACTGGACACATGGAAAGAAACACTTACCTTGCCAATTTCAGATGGTGACAGTTAGGCTCCCTACTGCCAAGCTGTCATGGAGTGATCCCAAGTTAAAGCTAACTTTTAACTTAATTCATTCTCATCTGATTATTTGCCGTCTGAGGTGTGCAGAGAGCCAATAGAGAAACAGAGGGAAAAATGGAGGTACAGTATATTACATTGGTTTTTTTTGGTTTTTTTTCTATAGAACACATTGCTGAAGCCAATGTTCATAAAAATCTTCAAACGTATGCTTTAAAGGCTGAGCATGCCATTGGTGCCCTGTGCCAAACACATACTGCTGTGCACAAAGTTCCTTCTCTTACTGCACTTGAGCAGTAAAAGACAATGTTTGGATGAAAAAGCCTGGAGCTGAGAAACTAGGACAAGGAGGTCACTGAGCATGATGGCCTAATCCACACCACTGCTTTGTTGGAGTTCCTGTAAAAGGGACTATTATTTAGAAAATAGACATTATACTGATTTAAAGACCTGAAACTAAGGTTTGGGACCATAAAATCTTCAGGAATTCTATTCTATTCTATTCTATTCTATTCTATTCTATTCCCTGACATTATAAGAGATTTGAGATAATTTTCACATTGACTGACTACTGTGAAAGCAACTAATAAAATGCAAAGAAGTCAGCATCAGCAAAAACATATACAGCAGTTCTCCTTGTAAATACTTGAGACCTTCTGCATGTGCACCTGCTCAACAGATGAATAAGTGTCTTTGGCAAACAAAATATCGCCTCAAGCGCTTTGGAAGAGTCAGATATTATCAGACTGAATGCTGCTATAAACCCTTTGTCTAGTACTTCCCCCAGTGAAGCTTACCAAATGGGATTTGCCACACAAGTCAGATGGACCATGGGACATCTTATAATTGATAAAGAGATCAGAAGTGCTGACAGTTACTTGCATGGAAGCTGGAAGAAAGTAAACAAACTAAACAAATGGGAAATAGAGCAGAATATTGCCCTGGTTTGAACATTGTGAAGACATTCCCAGAGTGAAACATGAAACAGCAAATCTGGTGCAATACACCTATTACCATGTAAACCACCAGTCAATACTTTTTTGGAGTCTTTGGAGAGATCTGCACATTTTAACTGAAAAAACTGAGTTGACTTGAGTTGAGTTGAAAAATGAAAAATGCTTGACCTTTTGTAACTGAGACTCAGGCAGGAACAACTTAATATTCCTGCTTTGCTGACACATATCCTGCTTAGTGGAAAACTTGTAATGCATTGCTGATACAATGTCTTCATCGCTGACACCAAAGGCTGCTCCAATAATACTGAAATGGAAACTTTCACCTAGATGTGAAAGCTCAAAGCAGTCTATGAAACCTGAGTTTTAAGTTCCAATCCATCACTGCTGCAGCAGCTCCACGGTTTACCTTTGACTGGAACCAAAGTATAAATACCTGCTGTAGGCGTTTAATTGCTGTTAGATTAGTAAATACTAAGCACAAATAATATCTTGATCATATTTTGGCTTTAAGAGCAATGGCTGCAACACACACACAGAGAGGACACTGCATTGACTTACACTCATTTCCTGGAGACTTAACCTTAGTCATAATTACAAATGCCCTAAATCTGACTCTAACCTTAACCTAACCCGAACCTCATCCTAACTTAAAACACGTCTTCACCTTAAAATGTAGTGATTTAGGCTACAGGGACCTAATTTTTGTCCCCATAAGGACGACAACTCCCCATAATGTGACTGTGTAAACAGATTTAGGTCCCCACAACATAAGGAATACCAGGTACACACATACACACATACACACCATCCAAGAGAGGCAAGTACACATAAACCCCTAAGCTTTGCAGGTCCACTTAGTATAGAGAGCATCTAATCTAATCAACTACAGCAGCTAATGCACAATGAAAGCAGAGTCATTTACCGAAGATGCCAGTCAGCCTGGAGAAAAGAGGAAGACAGAGACAGAGACACAGACGGAAAGTTTATAAAGGACACATCCGCCAGAGTTGGACACAGATATAAATGAGACGCATGCTCTTCTTTAGCTGCTTATATCATCTGTTTTGTATTTGTATTCTTTATCTGCTCACTATCATCTCTATCTGTGCTTACCTTATAGTCTCTTCTCCAAAACAATTTGGTGCTCCACTATGTCTCGCTCAGTCTGTGCGTCTGAATCAGTCTGTCTGTCCTCCAACACCTGCTGTCGGAGATCACCTTCTCTCCTTTCAGATGATGCTGAGAGCAGCCCTCCCTCTATCCTCCCTTTCCATCCTTTCAGCCACTGTTATCTCTCTCTCCCTTCTACTTCCTCAGATACACGCATGCATACTCCTCACTGATTCTATTCGGATGCATTTTCTTCAGCTTATTCCGCCCATCCCGATGTTTCCCCTTTGTTGGCTTTTCATCTCCAACTCCCCTCATTTGTCTTGATCTGTCCTTACCCTCTCAAGCTGTGGGAGTTGGCATTTTCCTCAGTGAGTCTGGCTGTTTAGAGGAGATTCTGCACATTCAGTCGCACAAATTTTGGCAAGCAGATGTAGGCATGAAAACAAAATTGTGAAAAGTGACAGATCTATCAGTCTGGCGATTTGTCTCACTCTGACAACCCATTCTAACCACATACAACCTCCTCTGTGTTAAATATGGAGGCTAAATCCCCATGCATTAAGACAGGGAAAAATATCACTACGCATTCAGTGTACAGTCATGACAATTTGAATAAAAGCATTTCATTGGATTTGAATACCATTCAAATGGTATTACTGTCCACCGTCTTTTGTAAATTGGACCAGTACACAGTTGCATATATTCATAAATCCCAAATATGTTTTTTTGTGTGTTTTCAGATTAAAATGATTATAAGAAAAAAAAAACGATTTACTATGATTCAGTTTTGGAGCACTTCACAGCTTGTTTCACGTACGTTTAACAAATAATAAAATAAATGACCAACATTTTTAAGTATACACAGCACATGGGGATTCTGACTTGTCAAGTTAATTAGATGGTGTGAAGTTATAAGAGCAGTTGTACGTGGGTCATGCTGAGACTCTTCATTTCCACTTCTCATTTCATTTGTTCCTCCCAAATATCTGTCGCCATCTCCCACAGTGACTGTCGGCTCCCCACTCTGTCCACAGTCTCCTCCTGCAACAGCTGAATTTATAAACACAAAATACAACAAATGCTCCTCAAAGCAGCGCAAGTATCACTTTTAATGTCCATGGAGTTTGTTATTGTGATGCCCACAAGTGCATCATGCAGAATTCCCCCTCCTATAAGCCTGCAGAGGCGATTCAGCCTCATCCTTTGCCTTAACAATCTACTGTATTTCAAAAATGATGTTTCTGAGCTTTAGTGACACCTATACGGTAAAATTATGATTAAATGGATACGAATAAACCTTAATCTGAATATGACAATATTCGCATTATGATGATTATTGAGCACTATGGAGGAATGTTTTTAAAGTGAGTTACCATTTTGTTTGTACTGTGGATATAAACAAGGTACACATAGCCCCCATTCAGAACTGAGAGTGACATTGGTCCTAGGAGATCCAATCACAAGTGGACAGCTTTAATTACGATATTTTCACAACAAGCATTAATATCCATCTCCTCTGACCACTCCTTTATGCTGTATGCTGCATGACGTCCCGTATAAACATGGAAGTCATGTCTGTTCGCAAGTACAAAACAAGTTAATGTCACTGTAATACCGGATCTAAACTTGAAAATAAATTATTTCTTTAGTTAACTGAAAGGGAACCTCTGACACGCTGACTTGACAGGAGCGAAATGGGGGAGAGAGGAAATATTGGGGGACAAGGGGGAGTAACCAAGAACAGTAGCGGGTACAGACAGGGTCCTAAACCAGATTTTTACAATATACGGTATGTGAAAGATTTACATAGTCTCCATATCTTCAAAGTGAAGCTACTGCATAGGTGTGTGACAGAAGGATAACAGCAAAAGTGAAAGGGAAGGTCTACAGAATGGTAGAGAGGCCAGCAACCTCTAAAGGGAGACGTTTTAATGGAACTGAAGCTCAAAGCTTCTTTTGTTTCCTTTTAAACAATACTGTTCAAGTGGGACCATCAATCCATTTTTATATTCAGTTACCATAGTATAACCATGGACTGAATATAAGGCCACTCTGCAGAGACTGCATGTGCTACAGTGACTAACTGGGTGATTAGAGTAACTATGTGGACACCCGCTACACCAGATGGCAGCGACTCCAGAGAAGGAGCCAACGCAACAACAAGCAGAGTCTAAACTTAGGAGTTACAGGATACTGAATTTATTTTCTTATTTATTCTTTATTTAACCATGAAGTTTGGATTTCTGAGGGTGACATTACCAGCATCCACTTGCTTGTTTGAAACCAGAAAAGACCATATTTGGATGAGAATGTGAAGCTGGGGAAGAAGCAAGGGTAGATCTAACTGACAGTGTGGACTGGCAGGTCTCCATGCATAACCTCTAACGCACAGCTTGCATTAACTTCTGTTTGGCTCTAAATGGGAATATAACTCACAAAATGACATTGTGCTGTTTTGAAGAAGACCTAAAATTAGCCATTTAGGCCACAAGCGCCTCATGAAAATGTTGATGTAGTGAATCAAGTAAGAAGTAAGCTTCCTCAGACTATGTCCATTTTTTAATACAGTGTGATTATACTGCTTACGTAATACGTTTATCACAAAATGCAGACAGACAGGAGGAGACAAAGGAGAAAAGATGGAATCACGAGGAGAAGAAGCAAACTCAAGGCTGGAGCCACGATGCAGAAACTGACAAAGAAATTTTAGTAAATTACATGGCAATGCAGGAGCAGCATACGTGCTTCTTACATTCAGCCATTTTATTTTTGGGTTCCATACATGGTTGTTCATGGTTCTGTGGAAATCTAAAACCATTTGCCTTTATTGACCTGCATTTATGAGTCATGCGTCAAAACTCTACTGAAATCACAGCATGAAAAATGAAATTTCATTCACCATTGTCCAGACAGAGCAATGGGAACTACACACAGTATTTATAAATATGCAGCTCATGAAAGGGGCTGTCATCATTTAATTATAGATTTGAATGATAAAAAAATTTCCATAGAGCACACGTTCCGTAAAAGAAAAACAATTTTACTGTGCGACTGATGCATCACTTCCCCTGTTAATGCCTGATGATGTTAAATAGCTGCAACGGCAGGCAATATTACACCTTCAATAAGTCTGAGTGTTTCAATTAATAAGTGAAATGCTGTATATTGGTGACAGCTGGGAAGGCCAATAAAGCCCAGCAGGGAAGAATGTACACCACACGCTTGCATAACATCAGTAAAATTGGTGCTTTTTAGAAAATGTAGAAATTATATGTGCAAGAGCAACATACAGTATATTCAACCATGACGCATCCCAGTTGGAAGGCGTTGCTTGAAAATGTGAAATGATCTCCACAGCTTCACATAATGATAAATCATTAAAGTACATATTGTGCATACACTGACTTTTCAATCATCTGAGGAACACATGAATGAAAATGATCCCCCATCCATGTGTCAGTACTGCAGACTGGTGATAATGGTCAGGTGGTACAGGGTATGACTTTGCAATAAGACATTCGGTTTGATTCATTACAGATCTATGTGATAACTTTTAAATTAGATGACATCCGGGCTGTTTGAAAAGGAGCGACAGGTGCGCAAAATGACACTAGTGCGGCAGCTCTGATGTTTTTTTTCAGAATGTGCAATATGGCAAAGGCAATCAACTCACCATGACAGAAAAACCACACCCTGACTCAGTATATAAGCCATATTCTGTCAGTGGAGCTGCTATTTCCTCTCTTCCTGTTCGCTTTCTCATCACAACACTTGTGCCTATATGAGGATGGAGATCGGCCATGAAGCATTTTAAAGTGACGCATATTCCCAGTTAGAGAAGATAACCTTGCATTTCTCAACATACAGTATAAGGACCACTTCATTATTACCCAGCACCTCATTTCAGTCATAAGTTCAGACTCAGAGTGGATGGCTACAAGGCAGCAGACATACAGTCCCTCTGTCTACACATAAAATATTACATTGTTTCTTACCAAACATCTTAAAGCTATAGTATGAAGGATTGCTAGACGAAATTTTGATTAAATCTTATTCCAAGGTCATTAAATAGAAACCTAAGTAAACACATGTCTGGAAAAACTCAGCTTATATTGAGACTTTTTATTGCATTTACTGTGCCATGCTTTTTCCTTTTTAAAAAGATGCCGTGCAGTTGTTACTGATGCTGAAAAGCAACCTTTCCTCAGAAGGAATGTACTGTATATGTGCAGCTGCTTAATGGAGCAGCCAATTCTTGCCAAGTCTGGTCCATCATGGATCAGATTTCCCAAACGCTGGAAATGATAATTGGTTGGTATTTATATAATGCTTTTCTAGTGTTGAGTGTCAAAGCTGCTTTACACTACAGTTTTGCTGTTCACACCCATTCAGTCAGACTTTCATACAGTGCATCTGTGCAGCACATTTCATACCCGTTCACCCGTTCACATTCATTTCAGCAATGTGGGGTAAAGTGTCTTACACAAGGAGATACCGGCATATAGAGTGGAGCTGGGAATCAAACCTACAACCACTGAGCTACCATCGCCCATACAGAGCTTAGAGAAGGTGCACAAGTTGTCTCTTGTTCTAAATCAAATCATTATATTTTGCTTCCAGGTTATCATGTAATTATTGCTCAAAAATGTCAAAACATGACACCTACCCCAGCCTAGATTAAGGAAAAAAAAAGTAATTGAAAGTTCAGATCAAACATTAGCATGGAAACAGTATCTTTAACCTTTTTGTGCTACATCACTGGACATACAGTAATTTAAATTATGCTAAATTATGTTCATGCTTTTCCCCATTATTGCAGAGTCAAGTTTTTCAGGAGAAAAAAAAAAAATTCACAACCAGACTGACAATTCTTGCAGAAATGCCACGGCATTTATTCCGGTCTCTTTAATACAGCACAGCAGCAGCTTAAGACTGAGGAGATAAGCACCACCATTATCAGGCGCAATCAAGTTAATGAGTGTTTAATTGGGATCACTGTGCTGTGAACAGTTTAGTGCAATATTAGAAGTATCTTCTCACTTTTCCAGGAGAGCATTTGCTTGTTCCATAATGATGATAGGATACTGAAGTTACATCAACATTAGTAGAAAATGTTTGTGTGGCAGAGGGAGACGGTGGAGACAGTGGCGCTCTCTGTAGGACTGACACAAAACTGTGAGCTCACACACGTGCAAACTTGTTTGTATATCTTAGTGAGGTCACATCATAAGCATAATGCTTTCCATCAGCAACAGGTTGTAAAAATAATAACGCTTTCACATCACACAAAATCACATGACCCCAATATCCTGGCTTCTCTCCACTGTCTTTTTGTGTGTTTTATAAGTGATTTTGGAATTTTACTGAAAGCATTTAAAGCTTGTAAGAGCTCCTGTATGTGGCAAAGACTTAAATCTCACAGTGAAGGGTAGCAGATTTTGTGTATTTTCTTTAAACCAATGTTTGCACACTTATGTGTTGCCAGTTTTTACAAGAAATAGCTAAATTTACAGTTTGCTAAAAGGTTAAAACAATGGCCAGAAAAACACTGTGTGTTGCCTATTCCAGCTTATAGGCCTAGTGGTTTGAAACTGCTGTCGTAAACTATTGCACAATTATGGATTATTAAAATTATGTATGTAGTATGTAAACAAAACATACTAGATTTAGAAAAAAATGAACTTTCTTCAAAAATCACCCTAAATGACCAAAACATGTAATTATTTGATATCTCTCTATTAAATTTCTAGAAGGCATGTCAAACTGTTAACTACATATCTCTCCAAGGGTTTGCTTGACAGGCTTTAAACTTGGCAGGTGACTTACTAACTGTGGGTTACCGTGGCAACAGTGGTAGAAAATTACACATAGAATTGCAAGAGACGTCCCTCTGTTTGTCTGTTAATCGAATATCTGTCAAACGGTTCCCTTGACAGGCTTCAAAACCTGTGATTTATTGGGGGCACCACCAGTGCCAAAATTTGAAATAGTGTGGATAAGAAATGCAAGGGAACAGATACGAGCGCTGTTTTACTAGTGCTGTAAATAGGCCTTTTGATTTCAGTGCCTTGACGGAATACACAATTGGGATAATGGCTCAGTGATTATAATCAGAGAGCTAGACTGTGGGTTACTATCAACTCCTAAACCTAATGCTGCTGCTGAGGCACCATTATCATGCTATGCAGACCTGTTTGTAACACACTGAAACCCCATTACTACTAATGAGATGCAGTGGGTAAAGCAAGGGTGTCCTCTCCTCTGAGGAGCCTTAGCGTCCCTGCACATTCAGTTCCCCCTTTCCAGTTCACCCACCCATTATCCTTTGCAGACTCATTATGGCTCAGTTCTTTATGAGTCTGTGGCCCATTTGATGTATAATGATAAAGTGTCACTCTTTTTTTTTTTTTACCTCAAAAATAAAGTTATTTAGCACAAATATATATACAAAGAAAATAAAACATTTATTAATATGTATTGTGTGTGGTTGAACTGAAACATGGAGCTTTTATGTCCATTATGTAATGGACATTATGAAGTAAATTGCATACATAATTTTGTATATCAATAAGGGCATGACTCACCATAAGGTTCTGGTCCTGGAGAAGCTCTTGTCCGTTCTATAACGAAACAAATTAAGAGCAGATTAATGTTGAATATAAGGGAACTTTATGAGCCAAACTTTTATAAAACCAATGACAAATTGTTATCATTGTTATCAATCACTTTCGAGGCTTGGGGAAAAAAAACACACATTGAAAGTTGCTAAACTTTATTTGCCAAATGAAAAATACCAACTTTTAACTGATTTAATTGCTCCTTATACAGAAATATTGGTAAGTACCGGTTATGTTCTCAACAGCAAACACCACAATGTGCCTTCATGAAGGTCAGATGATCACCTCCATCCACTTTGTTCGTTTTACTCATCTGCAGTTTTGGGCTAGCCAACAAATTTTCTGAATTCGTATGACAGGTTTAATCAAGTCAGTCCAAGCATTAACATTTTTCTGTATAATTATAGGGCAGATGCTGGTGAGTAGAGAATAAAGGATAAGTGGAGTCCAATGTATAATTGTAACACTCCTGTAGCTGGGGTGCATTTCTTCATTTGAAAAATGAAAAAGAAAACAAATTTTTTCTTCGTCATTATGGAATGACGCTGACTAGTGGTGTTTCATGCATGTGTGTTAATGTTGCTGTGACAATGGTGTTTAGGCAGTGTGTTTCAAAGCAGGGTTGTGTATTAAAACACAACAGCAGCAGAGGAAACAAAAGTGTTTGGTGGAAGGAGATTGGTGGAGCACTTTTTCCATTTGCCTTGAACACAAATGAGAGAGGGCAGATTTTCCCCACCTGGATTAATCTCTCAGGCAGCTGCTAAGTGGACGCCGTTTGTGGACAGTCAATCTACTGATAATCACAGTTTATCTCTTCTCTCTGGAGGTTAAGCCAATCACACAGATACTGCTGCCATTTAATGCTGATATACACTCACTCCATCCCTCAGTAAAAGTAGTCCACTATAAAAAAAAGAGATAAATGGAGCCATTAATCTGCTTTTAAGTGGATATTTAATATTAAGTGTGCAAAAACAATGTGTGCCACGGAGAATAAGTTTCATCTGGTAGTGGGATCACAACTGGACCATTACAGAATCAAAAATGTTTCGCATGTTAAGTGCCACAAAAAAAAAAAAAAAAAATGGTACTTATTAATTCACAGTGTACTGATTATTTATTTACCATGCAAGATTTCATTAAAAAAACCCTGACATGACAAATGTCTAAAGAATAAAAAAAAGTATTTTACTGTTCAGGTTTACTTAAGGAGAGTAGAAAATATTCAAAAGCTTGACTTGATTTCTTTTCAACTCCATTAAACAGCATTTTATTCAGTTTAACATAATTGATTCATGCCAAAGAATGCAGTCTGAAGCTACATGTATTTTTTCTTAAATAACAGCATTTAACCTTGTCTCAGGATTAATCTCTTTATTTTTTTTTAAAAAAAAAAACAACCTCAAACCCAGACACACATCTCTACAGCACCACTTACGGAAGAGTAAATATTTAGAACTAATAGAAGTATAAATATTGCTGTATACTCCATTAGAAGTAAGGGCCCCACAATAAAAATGTTTTAAAAATCAAAAGTAAAGGGTTCCACTTTTAGTGATATACTATAAAATGAGTGCATTATTGTCCAAGTATCATACTAAAGTTGGTCAAAGTAGAGCTAATTCTAATAAGATATAAGACATATAATGACTGTAAACAGTTTTCACCAGCTAGTCGTGTTACACATGTTGGGCAGCACAATGATACAATGGACACAAACCAACAAGCAAATTGAAATATTCAAAGTCATGCATAAAAAAATTGCAACACATAGTCACAATAACCAGCCAGCGTTCAGATTCTATGATTCAGATTTTTCAATAAATCATTCAACTCTCACGTTTGTCTTAATGCCAATAGCTGCTATCAGCTCTACACCTGAATGGCCTTTTAATGACTGGAGCTCTAATTCTTCTTCACTTCTCTCTCACATAGTTGCATCTGTGGTGAAAATACTAAATCAAGTTGTATATAATGTGAGAATCTGAAACTGTATTGATACAGTTCCTGCCTGTCATCACACATTTTACTTTGTGAAACTCTTCGCCGTCGCCTTTGTCACTAGACGCTACTCACCTTTATACTGTATGAGGCTATTTGAAATGGAAACAGTGACATTATAGCTCACGACTGTTTGTCGTGTTGAGAATGGAAATATTAGCTTTGACAGTCAGCGACACGGTTGGTGATAATCACCCTGCTGACAAGGCGGCACACTGTTTTTAGTGTTAACAGTAAGGAGTGGAAAACCGACCATCACATAAATAACTGCACCTCCATGCACTGTGGAGGAACATGACACTCACTGAAGGGAGGGCATGAAAATGCAGAAGGAAGCCAAATAAGCTTTGTTATTATGCCAAATCCAGGCCACTCAAAAAAAAATGCCACTTGCTATACCTAGTGTGACATCTCTAAATTCAGCTTCATCCACAAATTGGTCCAAAAGAGCTTTTGATACGGTTATTAGACAAAGAGCAGTAAAGTCTCACAAGGGAGAAGACATTTACTCTTTTTTTGTTCAAACACAGAAACAAGTGGCCAATTCTGAAATCCATAAACTAACTGAAAATAAAACCTGAACTGAAATTGAAAATTCTTCAAGACTTAAAAATGCCTCCTTAAATGACATAAAAACATATTTCATTTGTTGTCTGCCTTTTTCATAGAGCTTAAACTCCAAATATAGTATGAATTTCAACTCAGAATTACATTTTTGAGAGACTACATAGATTTCAGAGACATGTTTAGGTGGTTTTTGTTTATTTTTTTTAACTCTGTCCGTCTTCCCTCTCTTCTATCTCCTCCTTCAGTGTGACGCGTAACAGTGGCTGTAAGGTGTTTATGTCATTCACTTTCACAGTTGTGTGTGACTTTACAGCCATGAGACGGAGACTGAGAGTGAGTAGCCATCACTGCCAAACTGCAAAAAACAGGATCACCACCATATGTGAATATATGTGTAACACACTGAGTTGTAGAGCCTCATGAAATCCGTCTTATTTTATATTTAAATTCCATTTTCCATCTTTATTTTTTAGAATTCAGGTTTTTTTTTTTTATATTTTACACTTAATTAGTAACACATGTCTTACAGTGGGACTGAACAAAAGCCAACAACAAGTGCTTTTAAGCATATTATGGTGTTCTTTAACAAGGGGCCGCTCACAGCCAAGAAGAAAGAGGACTTGGGGAATGTCGGATCAAGTCCCCACTAGGGATACCACTGGGCAAAGTACCCAATCCCCATTGCTCATTGTTAATTGGACACAGGGGTGCCACATTCAGTCACAGTCACATCCACATCCAATCCCTGTGTTGCTCCCAAGCCAAGGATAAATGGGAGGGTTGTGTCAGGAAGGGAGTCTGAAATAAAAAAAATAAAAAATAAAAAAATCTCTGTAAAATCAAAATAAGGATCCTAGAGAGGGAGAAGCCAAAAGACAAAATAAATAAATAAATAAATAATAATGGGGTTCTTCAACAATAGCATAGGAATAAATGTGCTAGTTCATCACATGCCGCTGTGTCTTTTCTAAGAATGCTGGAGCAACAACAGGTTAAAGATGAAACAAAGAGTGAAGCTATTTCAACAGAAAATGCAGTGTCTAATGTCAAACTCTGACAGTAGGACATTTCTGGGGACAGATATGGGGACAGATATGGGGACAAGTTAAGTCGTTTTACTATTACCATGTGAACCAGGACAGGATGTAAAGGAGTGATGCTCTAACAAACAATCCTTAAAAAAAAACAAAAAAAAAACAAAAAAACACTTATCATCTACACTGCTTATCCTTTGACAGCTGGAGCCTGTGACCAATTTACTAGGAGAAAAACCTCTCTCTGATTTATCAGGGAAGTTTAATACCTTAAACATGAAACAAAACCCCCAATAAATTAGTAATTAATGGTGGTGATTTTACAACAAATCCCTGATCCCAAGATTGTTACATAAAATACACCTTTAAAAACAATATCCTTAAATCTCATTGCAAATCCTGGTAAAATGTACTGAAGATACTGTTCAATGTTTACTTTTTTATGCCCGACATAGTTCACTATTCATTGGTTTGCATCAGGACACACTAACCTGACTCCTGACTCCTGCCACAGAAATGTCACATTGCGAATGTTTTCTCAGCAGACTTGGCAGCAAAATACAACTATCAATTGAATTCAAAATGCTAATGAATTCTTACAAGCATTGTGAAGCTGAGTGACTCATGAGTCAAAGTCAAGGAATTTTCATATCTCAGACATTCACTTTGTTTTTGCAGCCTTTTCTTGTCTTAACAGCCAATCAAAGCATGTCACATTCATCCCTTCACGCACACACAGTCACTGATGGCAGGGGCATATTGGGTTTTCATCTATTTTGTCCAACAGTGCAAAACACTGACCTTTCTTTAATTTTCTCCTTTTAATCACGTAGAGGAGATATTTAACTTATTCAGTACTCCAAAATGAAGTTGCTGCTGAGAGAGAAAAATACAGTATATACACTGCGCGAATGTGTGCGCACACCATAAAAGCATTCAATTGAATCACTAACCTCACAATAACTCAATATTCCCAGCATTTTCTTTTATTTTCTGGAAATGGCATGAAATTTCTTAACGGCTTTGTTTTGCCCACATTCATTTTCTAATCACCAACGAACTAGAAAACAAATCTACCTGCATATTGTTTTTGTTTATGATTTTAGTTCAGCATGTTCAGAGAAAATAATCCAGTCATATGTTGCCACTGTATATCTCTGAACCAAATGACATTACTTATTGATATTATTTACATGTCTAAAGATATGAACAAGTCTTTTTTTCACTTTTATGGTGTGACAATGCTGTCAGGAACATGTGTGTAACAGGTTTAGGGAAAAAAGGACCTGGTTGGTGGGGCTTACATGTGTGTAACACAGATTCTGTGCACTCATAATTAATAATAATCCATCATCTTACCCTCCATAAGCTCCAAATGTGAAACTCCTTCTCCTCCTTTCCATCCTGTTGAACAGCTGATGACACGTCTCAGAAATACACAGGAAAGCAGTGCGGTTTGCAACACTGTGCTACTGAAGAACGGCCATTCAGATTTCTTTTAACTATCTGTTTGTCCCTTCCTTGTCCTCTTTACGTCCAACTCTTCCCTCCCTCCTTGAGTTGCCCTCATTGAGTGTGTGTTCTGCGAGAGAGTGTTTTGAGTCCATACACACACACCGCTGTCCTCCCTCCCTCCCTCCCTCCCTCCATGTGCCTCCACCGTTCTCCGACTAAGTGGCCACTGTTAAAAAAAAAAGGTGTGTTGTGCGCTCCAGTTGTCATTGAACAAACGGGAAAGGAACAGGATGATTTTTCTGACCACCATGCATTTTGTTTTTCATTTCCGGATTAAAAATGGCACAGAATCAACACTGGCACAGCAATCATTTAGAACACAAGGACTGTAGAGACACTGTATAGCACCCTTTCAATGCTGCTTTGGGTTTTGTTGCATTAAGTAATTATTTTGATTGAGGATTAATCTGCTTGCGAGTATTTTTACGATTTTGACCACTGAAAGCCACAAAAGAGTGAAAATGCCAGTCATAAATTCACGTTACGACTAAGAATTCGACATCAAAGTCAAACATTTGTCTGTAATTGACGAGACACCTTCTTTATAAAGTCTGACATTTTCTGCTGCCCTGTCATTCTTCCATCCATTCATTTGCTACTGTAAACCTCTTATCCTGTGAGTGAGCTGGAGCCGATCCCATCTGTCATTTGAGCAAGAGGAAGGGTTCACAGTGGACACTGGACAGGTCACCAGTCTATCACAGGACAAACATACAGAGACAAACAGCCATTCCCAGTCACATTCAGAGTCGGCGTGAATCTCTTATTTTAGAGTTTCTGATTACATTTAACCAACCTGGAGACACCTCACACAGATATGGAGACTCTGGCTGGGATTTGAACAAGGAATGTTGTTGGTGTTGGTGTTGGTGTTGGTGTTGGTGCTAACCACTACAGAATATACCAATTCATGTCGATTTATTTTTATTTTGATGCGACATCCCCTGCAGCTTTTAACCTGATGATTTGAACGCAAATGAAACACATTTGTATTTGAGTGGGCCTTTTACTCAACATTAATTAAGTTTGCTCATAAATTATTAATTAAATTAGGTTCACATCTTAAATTATTGCCAAATGCACAAATATTCTAAATTCTACAAACTCCAATCTTGTCTTTGTCAATCTGCTGGCAAACCATGTCTGCTCATCGTCAAACAAGAGCGGATAATCTCACCTCCTTGTGACATTGCCTCCTTCCTGTCCCACTTTGTCTTCCATGTTCACCTCTGCTCCTTTATACCATTTATCCATTATGTTTCTACTGTGTAATGGGACTACCCTTGCCTGTCCTGTCTGGGGTCAAGTGCATACTGTTCTCTTCACACATTCGTTTTAACGTGTCCCGATGATGCCCCCAGTCAACCTTCTGTGATTCTATTAAGTCTGACTGGACTCTGTCCAGACATGGGTTGTAAATCAAATCACAGGCTTAGAGAAGACAACATAGGAATGCGTCATGGATATCCACAGTGTCGCCATCAAAGTCCTTGAGGTTCTTTTGCCGAATGATATTGATACTGATTGTCCAAAGAGCAACTTTCAGTAGTAAATAGTGTTTGTGAAATTCAGATGTCTTGTTATTCACAGCTGGGGGTTTTAAGCAAAATCATGTTCAAAGAAACATGATTTTGAGCTACGTTACTGTATGGAGATTACCAACCACTATGTTCAAATCTGAAGCAAATCTAATTCATTACAATCGGATTTGATGGTTAACAATCATAACTACAAATGGCTGCCATCTGAATCAGCATCACCATGAACCAAAAATGAAAAAAAAAATCATATTTGTGTGATCAGTGAAATATGATTTACTTTTAATGATAGTTAAAAAAAATTAATGGTAGCATTTGCATCCCACCATAGCTGGAGATTCCCTATCCCTTCAACACAAAAGCACTGAAAAAGTCAAAACTATTATGATTAAACATTTTGTTTGTTTGTTTTTATGATGTTCTGTAAGGTGACCTTAGGTGACTTCAAATAAAATGTATTATTATTATTAAAAGCGATCACAAATGGATAGACCTGCTTTCCACTCATCGGTCCTGGTAATGTCACAGGCATGTCTCAAATAGAACATTTCTCCAGAGCCAGCCTTATGGGAAAACCTGCTATTGCCTCTGCAGTAAGTGCTTACTGTAGAGACATCTTTTCACTGTTGCTTCCCTTGGGGCCCTCAAAAGATGTCCTCATTGACACCAAAAAAGCTATATACCCAGAGTCAACTGTGTGAGGCAGGTTGGAGAGACAGCACAGCTTGGTGTAATTAGTTTGTGTCTGGTAGTTTCATTCCCAAGATGTTGAAGGGTGTCTGGAGAGCTTTTGTAATTCAGGGCAACCTTGACTTTGAGGACTTGACTGTCATTACTGTCCCTCTCCAATTGGGGGAGAGGGACAGTAATGACAGTAATGGCTGCTCTCTGTGAAATGGGGGTTCAGTCAGCACTCAAAGCCTGTTGTCACAGCTGTATGTGAGGTGGCGGCATGGAGCGTTGAGTCCTGCGGGTTTTAGGAGTTGTAGAAATTGTGAGAGAGGAAACAAAATTGTTCTTAGATTAACATATTATCTTCAAACACTAACTAACACCCCCCCCCAACCGCCCTCTCATCAACACTCACTCATCTCACTCCACACTAAAGTTCCAAACTTGAGAGTCCTGGTGATCACTTCAGATGAAGTTCTAAGATGATCTTGCACTGCTGACATAACTGAAGTGTGGAAGAATGAAGGCAGCAGGGAGCAAAGGGAAGATATGCAGCGTAGGAAAGAACAAAAAGTGTCAACAGTATGGGACCACTTCAAACTAAACCGAGAAACAAACATACAGAATGTCTCAGGTTTTTTTGATTAATCGACAGAATAATCAATAGATTACTAAAATAATCGATAGCTGCAGCCCTATATAAAATGCACTTTTGCTTCCCCTCAGAAAGCACTACTTTATACAGTGTCTCCTATACATGCAGTAAAAGTCAGCATGTGAAGTTTCAATTAGTTGAAGTGGAATTCAAACTTCATATTTGTCTCATACTGAAAAAGTATTCACCTTTCCCTAAAATTAATTATCAGCGTGCTCACAGAATTGTAAAAATGGCAGGAACAGGAAATGGGAAGCGAAACTGAAGAGGAAGGCAGAGGACTTGGCACGACACTACCACTCTCTGTCACCCAGAGGAACTACTTTCCACCCTTTTGAGCAGATTAGTGTCGAAGAGCTGTGAATCACATTGAATTTTAGGTTGGGCTCCGTTGCCTTTCTAGTAGTAGAGTGGGCTCCTTATGATGAGCTTCACTGCAGTAAAAAGACAAGAGACGGATTTAAAAGACACAAATTATATTAAAATGATCTCATTTTATCTTCTTGACACTGTCCTTTATTTTATTCCAGGTTGTGCACACATTATTGATCAATATAGTTAAAATGTTAACATATCCGCCAAATGGGATTGAGCAAGTTTATGAAAGACTGGCTGAAACGTCAAAACGAGCTATTAAAAGTTCCTCTTGTCCTAATTCACCCAGCCCTTCCACTGTACATCTGGATGTCATGAATTTCACAACTCATCTCCAGGTCTTTATAACAGAAGAGGCTGAGGCAAAGGGAGATAGGCTGTCACAAGATAAAAAACATTAAGGAGATAGAGAGAAGAGACAGAGGAGAACAGAAAGAGGGATGTATTCATAGCAAGATTAGGCACGAAAAGAACCAGTTGCTTTTATTCCTACTTTATCCGTCTTCATACACCCAATTTAAAGTCATGAGTAGAGCGGTGGAGCAGAGACAAAGAAGAAATCGAAGGTCACAAATCACACCAACCGAGTGGGAAATTCTGTGTCGTACTTTATGGTGCCACTACACACACACACACACACAAGCACACAGACACACAAAACCTCACTGAAAGGCTCAGCCAGGACATGTAACTCTTCCTCTGGGGGAAACTAGGAAGAGAAGAGAGAGAAAACAAGCCTATTTTTCCTGAAACAACTATTGAGTCAAGCAGGAGGAGGAAAACCCTCGTGGGCCACATCTATGAATTAATGACTTTCCAGACAGAGGAACAACACAGACTCATTTGTGGGCTGACTTTAATCACACAGGAGGGTTAGACAGGCACCGGGAGGAGGCAGGGAGACATTTCCAATCATGTATCCTCATCAGAATAATCATCCAAACAGACCCTCCAGAGCTGTTCACTTTCAAAGAGCCACTGAGGGTCACATTGAGGTTTTTTTTTTTAATTTATTTGGAGCTTTTACTCTGGCAAGACATTTGCAGAATCATATGCTCACAGTTTAATATCACATGTTTCTGCTTGTCAGGAAGGGCTTGTTAAAGAAAAGTTAACAATCACTCAACAGGTTTGGTGTGTTTTCTATTTTCCTTTACAGCAGGTCCTTTGCAAATGAACCATCACTTGTCATCATAACACCATTTAAGTATAAAAGGATTTAAATAAAAGGATTTTAACCTAGATTATTTATGTTTCATTAAATTAAATAAGAAAATAATCATTGATAATGATGTGATGGCATTTTAGAAAATTTTATGAAATATGCATCTGGGGTGAAACCTAAAACATATACTTTTAATGTCTAGGAAACAATGGTTCCAGATTTTCAACTACTTTCATACAACTAAATGATTAATGAGTAATAATATTTATGGTGATTAGTTGCAGCCTTAGATGCATCATTAAAGAGCAAAATAGCATCACATCATACAATTAACACCTGAACCTGAGCTGGTGAATCGAATGAAGATCCGAACTGACAGTTGTGACACACTACTGTAAAACTGTCAATAAAACAGCGGAATGGATGAAAGTCAACATAAATAATTGAAATTACCTGCAAAAAGAATTACTCAAGTATTGCTTTATGAAATATGCATCTGGGGTGAAACCTAAAACATATACTTTTAATGTCTAGGAAACAATGGTTCCAGATTTTCAACTACTTTCATACAACTAAATGATTAATGAGTAATAATATTTATGGTGATTAGTTGCAGCCTTAGATGCATCATTAAAGAGCAAAATAGCATCACATCATACAATTAACACCTGAACCTGAGCTGGTGAATCGAATGAAGATCCGAACTGACAGTTGTGACACACTACTGTAAAACTGTCAATAAAACAGCGGAATGGATGAAAGTCAACATAAATAATTGAAATTACCTGCAAAAAGAATTACTCAAGTATTGCTTAAAATGTACTGATGTGGGCGAGAACATGTGCAAGCCATTTCCACGCAATAACAGTACTTTTACAAATTACAACCTGAAGATGGTCCAGAGTGAAACAGCTGCTGAATGTGAGGGTGTGTGCGCCTTGTGGCACAGAGTCTCAGAATGGAGTGTGATCACTGTGTTCATGCTCATCTTTGCCTCTTGGCAATATCCCTTGACTTCAGCTGAAGCATCAAAGAGAAAAACAGCTCTTTCATTTGCTTTAGTCTCCACTGCGGCATTTCACCCACTGTGATGGTGCAGGCACTGTCCAAGCCCTGCTTTGCGAGGCTCCCAGCTGGGTTTTGCTAAGCCTGTTCCTCTGAGGACTTCAGGGCAACGTTTATAGGCCAAAGGTCTATGAACCGAACATATGTCACAGGACCCTTCACAACCAAGTGTTCCAAAGGGGCTCCTGATGCTCAACACTAATGTAGGTCATTTGTTATGAAATATAATGAAAAACATTTTGCTTTATTTGTCTTCCAGATCCTTTTACATCCTGATATCTATGAATAGAGTTGGCTGCAAAAAGGAAAAAAAGAAATTGGTGTCTGTAGGCCTATTTATACTGTCACAAACATGACCAGTCATTTCATATGGATTCCATGGAATGACTGGCTAGCGTACCTGTCTAGGGCTGCAACGATTATTCGATTAATCGATTAAATAATAACTAATTTGAGTGTTAATATGTCAATAATTAAAACAATCTTTCTGAATTTTTTGCTACCTAAATGTGAATATTTTCTGGTTTCTTTGCTCCATGTAAAAGAGGAATCATTAAAACAAAATAATTTTGGTTTGTGGACGAAACAAGAGAACATCACCTTTCCTAGCTTTGATAAATTATAATCAACATTTTACCGACCAAACAAGTACTCAATTAATTGAGAAAATAGTCAAAAGATTAATTAATTATGAAAGTAATTGTTAGCTGCTACATTATTGTCTGTTTTCAACTGATCTGCCTTCCTGCGCACAAACTGTCTGGTCATATGCAGTGGGAGAACAGAGTCTTAACAACAAGATAGAGAGGCATTCTCTCTGCTGAAGCAGAGACAGTAGCCAGACATTAGTGTAGGTCAAGGTCAAGGTAAATTTATTTATACCCGAGGGTAGATTTGGTTTGCAGTGTAGTGGGTTGGTTTCCTCCACACACACACATACAACACTTTGCACATGATAAAGTAACAGTGCTTCAGAATAAAAGACTGGGATCAAAAGAACAGTGCAACCTGAATACATATGCTTCCAGCCACAGCTGTTGCCAGCCAGCATGGGGGCATAAAAACATCCTTATCAATATTCAACACGCACACAACAGGATTCGGAGCTCAGAAATATAACAATAGCCATCCAAGTGCCAGCTACTGTCCATATGAGGCTGCCAAATACTGTACACACAAATTATACACTGCCTTATCAATTTCTGTTCGGTATCCAAATTTAACACCACAACTGTTCCACCTTTGTGACCTGAACCAAAGCCCATTCAGGATGACTGGATGAGGAGTAACACAAGGTCACATCAAAGACAAACGGCAGGGGGAAAAAAATGCAGGATTAAATTGAATTTAAATGCATCCTTGACGACTGAGTCAACAAATAAAGCTGTAGTGGCAGAGTCATCTGAATAAGAGCAGCTTCATGCAAATGTGATTAATTTCCTGAGCCTGGATTACATCGCTTCAGGTCATTATATGCAACAAGATAAATGTTACAAGAGAGTATGGACATGCCTGGTCTGCACTCCTGATGTCCCTTGGGAACATACTGTATACAGGAGCGGAGATTAATACCTGAGGCAGTTCAGGAATAAAATCCTGCTGAGGACTGGAATCAACGTTAACAGCAGTGACTTCATTCATGTGGGCTTCCCCAAAGAATAGTCAGCTTCTTTCATTATACTGGCATCCAAAAATTCTGACAATGAATTCTAATGTACTGAGTTGTTCTGTGCTGTATGTAATATGTACATTATATGATGGAAGCATCCATTAGAATACAAAGCACACAACATTAATTCCACAGATTTTGTTTTCCCACTCTTTATGCTTCTTACACTTAGAAGAAAACATGTGAAGAATGATTTCTTTAGTCTTGCCCTCAGTCTCCCTGTAGGTCCGTGTTTGTAATTCAGCGACCTTGTACTCCATGTTTTTAAAACCTTGGCACTCACACCACAGTGAGTTCCTGCTCTGTTATTCAACATGTACTATTGAGAGCATTCTGTGAGACAAATGTGGTAGATTTATATATATAGTACCTCATGGCTGATGCCGTCGATTAAAGGTAAGTGTGTTTCTTTTCTCTCTCCGCTGAGACTGAAGGTCCAGCACTGTAATTAGCCACTTGAGTAATGTACAGTATGAGTCTACTTGTCACTGGGGAAACTTGAGAAGAGCCTATAGGTGACTAATTAAAAGGGATCAAGAAGAACCAGTGGGTGCTTAATTAATCAGATTCAGTTTTTTAAGGACAAATCAGCAGGAAGGATTCCTCCTCTCACTTCCCCTTCCCCTCCTCCTCTGTCCACTTGAACGGCTTAAACTTATTAGCCACTTTAATTCTTAAGTAAAATTGAAAATGTCAGATTCAAAATTCTTCCAATGCCAGGATCATACCTTGCCAATCAGCACACCAATATTTTGACTCCGCATGGACTCCAGTTGGTGACATGCTCTTGTTTTGTTCAAAAGAGACAACAAAGAAGCTGTAACCACGGGCATTTGCTTGAGCAAGTCTGCCACACCCATACATGTACAACTCTGCGCTCTAAGAATACAAATATATACAAAAGAGGGTGAACTCCTGGGGAGACATCGCTTCTCATTTTAATAGAAATAATTTAAATAATTGGGTATGCATTCGTGGAACATTAGACTTTCATTTTAGTATGAATAGAACTGCAGGTTCATGGAAATGCAAACTATGATGGATATTGTCCAACTTATATTGCTAACTTACATTGACTTTTCTTGAAATTTTAATTTTTTTTTTTTTACTTTTTACTTTTATTCTTCTTTCATTTACTTAGAGTCAGGCTCATGCCGAGCCTTTCAGGAAAGCACTTAAAGATGACAATCCATGACACACCAAAAAAAAGAGTGGGTAATTTTTTTTAAAGCAGGCGGTGTTCCTCCGCGAATCCATCATCACATATGCCTAGTGAAGCCTGTAATGAGTTTAGCTCAGAGACATGATGGCTCCCTGTGGGCTGAAGTCCTGGAGAATTATCAGAGTGATCCCATTTGCCTCCACTGGCCATTATTATTATTGTCTGGGAGAAGTGGATTTTTATTGTCATTGGCACAAAGGACTCATTTTTGTTCATATAAGAAAGATTACAGCTGAATGAAAAAGTCCCATGTGGGATTTATTTCAATTTGCTTGTCACTGAGAGAAAGGTCTAGCAGATTTTTAAAGGTTTGCTCTGTATACAACAGTAGGGTTTTAAGAAAAACCAGACAATGTCATCGTTCGACAATGACAATGTGTAAATATTAATTACCTCATGTATTAACTAGTCAGAGAAACTAATGCTCATCATTCAGCAAAGTTAGATATTAAGAGGCACTTGAAATGCTCCGTTGAAAGTCTGTTAAGCAAATGTGTGATTAATTACAGAAAACCAGCAACAAGGACCAATGCTCTCAGAGCACTCACTGTTTAGTTATCAATATGTGCTACATTACTGAAAAGATTAAGCACCACACTTTATAAATTAAAATGGATTTCACTTAACTTCACAAAAATAAAAAGGAATGAAGGATATACTGGAAGCTATTTAATACGTGACTAGGTATTTCTTGAAATTAAATAGTAGGACAAACACAAGTCTGTAGAAGGTTCTTTATTATAATTATTATTATTATTATTTTAAAGTTGAAACCAAACCAACCAATGTTTTCTGGAGGTGTTTTAATCAAGCGATAGAGAAATCATTTCACTGTATTATCATTAAAGCACAGCTAAAAAAAAAAAATGGTGCCAAAGACATTTGCTCGGTTCTGTATATCCTCAACCCGGGGAGTGTTGTGTTTACAAATTCAGTGTCAAACACAGACTTATCTTATCAGCACAGCCACAATGTCTCACCACCAGACTACACAAGAGGAAAAAAAAAACATTATGTAGCACTTTCACTTCTTGCAGCATTAAAGTTAAGTTACCAACAGAGAACATTGTTGTTTGGATAGGAGATACAGTATAATGACCTTTTTACAGAAGAGAATTATTCAGCAAGCCACAGAGAAAGAAATGTTTCCATTACATTAAGGATAAACGCATTGTCAAGTTTCATTCAGCTGTAGATTATTGTTTTGCTTCTGTCTATTTTTGGCCATTTTACTTGCACTGTTGCAACTACTAACACAAACGCGTTAGTAGTTGCACGTTCTCTTACTGTCTGTTGAACATCTTGCAACCTACAGTATAATTCCTGGTGAGCCGTTTGCATTTCACAGCGAAAAACCTGTCTGCCAAGTTAAGCTGAATGTTGCCAGCTGTAAATGAGAGAAACTAAAAACTACTAACAATGAAGGTGACCTTGAAATGTAGCCTCAAACGTGCATCACACCCTTCTTGACAGGCTACTCTGGCATTTCATGCTACAAGCATGACCCTGTGCTACCAGTGCGTGTCCTGGCCAAAAGGTGTAGAAAACTTAAATTCCCCCCAGCTGAGGTCAGAGGAAACTGTCAAAACAAAGAAGGAAGCGGCACAAAGGAATTCTATAAACAAAATGAGATAAGGGCAAAAAAAAAAAAAAAAAAACATGGATTAATGATGCATGTAATGACAGAGCATTAAAATCATTTTCACATTCTGGCTGGCTAATGACCTGCACACGACAGGGAGCCGAGTGATTCTCGATTTATATACTATATACTTATTGATCATACGATTATGTAATACTTAGCGTATTACAAAATGTTAATGAATGGTAAATTTGTAAAATGGAAAGGAGAGCCATAAATATTCTGCCGCAGGAAAAGTCTAATCTAAAATTCAGCTGTATTTTCCTGCATCAGATATTATTTACATTTACACTGTGTTCGGCTGGCCTCCACCTTGTTGTGCATTACAAGAAAATATAAAACATTCTAATGTAAACACCGCCTAGATATTCCACACACACACACACACACACAACATATAGGCTTTGCACTCTGTCCAAGCTGACAGTCAGCCAATTCATGAATTATTTAACCTTAAGTACACAGGCAAGCGATACAGATGGCTTGCATGTTTACTGAAGTGGTTGCACTACAATGAGCATATCGATAACAAAATGATAAGAGGCACTCAGGCACAGTGCTGGGAATAATGTGGAACTTCTAAGGTCATTAGTTCCTGTCTACAAACTGAGTTGGACTAAAAGAAAGAAAAAACAGTTGAGGTTAAGATAATTGTCATGTACTGTATGTGTCATTTTTACATAGGCCTGTGCAGTGCACAATACATTACTCTGATAAAACTACAATTATCACTCAGTTGTTGTACTGTATACGCCTCTGACCTTTACAGTTTCACTCTAATCAGTTTGTTTTCCAAACTCATAAAATGTGCTTGTTGGCTTGCAAGGAATGTAATGTTCAAGAGGCTAAAAAGGCCAGCGCGACTTTGACCTTTGACCAGCCAAATTTAAATGTTTAAAAAGAAAAATTAAAGTCTGTGAGTCTATATGAACATGTGTGTACTCGCAAAGCAAAAGTGTATTTTGTGCAGTCAATTTCACCAGTACATTCTTATCAGGCCTTCCAAGAAAATGTTGGTGGCAGGTGTTAACAAACCTTCTGAGCTTAATCACGTTAATAAAAACATAATGGCTTGTCACCTTCACCACTAACTAAATTAAATCAGTTCTGCTGTGAGTCTAAGTGAACATCTGTACCAAATTAGAGCGATTTAACACACGTGTTTGTGAGACATTTGCATTCATACAATAAATATAAAAATTTGGATAAAACTCTCATCTAAAGCTACATCCAAACATCTCCTTATCATTTGTCATCCACATTATTCTGGTATTTTAGAGGCCCAAAACAGATACGTTTTAAAATGCTGCTACCTCCTCTATACTTTTAAAAGTCCAGTTTTATTATAGATGAACAAAAACAATGACACAGTTACCCGCATTCATTTCCCGAATGGTTCTTATCAGCTGTGACTCAACGACCAGTTTCACCTTAGTGACATTCTTGAAACAGACCTGTTACTTTTAATTATTGTTCTTATCAGTAATTAGTTAATGCGCTCTGAAACTAAGCAAAAGCCTTTTCATAGAAGGTTCTTAGGTAGTTCAGGGAAAATGAGATTAAACCAAAATAAAAAGGTTCAGAAAACCCTTTATCTGTAAAGATAAATGCAATGCATAATGGATTACAGTGTTTTTCTTCTCTAAAGAGTCACTGAATTGTAATTATAAGGCAGAGCAATAAAACCTCAATAATTATCCCATCATTGTCAAAGTAAATTCAGTACTTAAACAAAGTCTCCACAAAAACAGCCGGGTTTAAAGGCAGCACACTGCTCTCTGCCTCTGTTCCTGACTCCATGTAATCTGAATGAATACCGACCACAGCCATCACCACCACATGGCATCTTGATATTCACAGATAGTAACACACATTGTGGTTTTTTTTTTACCCTCTTTGCCACTGGGCAGGTGACAATATCTAAGCGTGTTCTCACTTTTTTTTGTCAGTGAAATGTCACGATGGGTTCTGGGTAACATTATAAATGACTGCTGGCCTACCTGTAAGAAGGGATGTATGCTCCTCTTTTCACTTGTCCCTGCAGAAGAAAAGAATGTAAATCCATTATTGTTAAAAGAAACTACAGATATAAGTTTTATATTTTACCTTATCCAAATTGAAGCCACAGGTGATTACACTTTCCCATTACACTGTAGATTTACTGAATGAAAGAACCCAATTTAGAACCATTCATTTGTCAGTCTGCTACAGTATAAATCACATCTTGCCCCATTGAATGCATTTCTGTAGTTTTTGGAATGATTTGTTGACTTAAATATGACACACATCCTCAAGCAGATTAAACCACCCACATCACCCAAGTCTATGTACATGGTGTTTAATTGGCAGCTGCACATCGTGAATATCAATTATTACTAAAGTCGGGGGCCGTGAAAATCAGCAGGGTAGTCGTATTGTGTAGGTTAATGGAAACTCTAACTGCAGGGTTAATGCCAGCACTAAGCCACCATAACAATTCCGTCCTTAAGCTTGAATAACAAATTGAAAAGGTGTGTGGGCCTATATGATTGGCTGGCAATACACACGTAAAATTGGATTTATTGAAATAGAGAAAGCCAGCAAATAGACTGCAATGCAAACAAAAATATTTATTTTAAAAACATTTAACTGATCCATGATGCGTTTCCCCTGTAACCACAGTACTTAATGTTATATTCATGTTTTAATGTTAATATTATAGCTTTCTAGGCTCATTATGCTTTTACATAATATGTTTACATAAACTGATGGAGCGTTTGTTTCATTCATTATGAACATTTAGTCTGTTTGTGCGTGGCCTGATGCAGAAGTTCAAATGGGACTGTACCAAATCATGGGGGGGTGGGCAGTGTAGCCAATGGTTGATGCAAGACAACCGAAGTGCAAGGACAAAACTTCCACATTAACCTTTAAAAACAACCAATACCCTGTTGTGCAGAGGTTGATTATGTTCCACTTTCACTATTTTTGCTGCTTTCTGAAACTGAAGATTCTGCCCTCTAGTGGATGTATTGCTTCACAATGTTGCCAACACAGAGGACATCAATTACATTGTTTGTAAATTAGTGTTAATTATTTAGTGACCCTGTTCTATCTGTGTATTTTGGCGTGATGTACAGTATACAGGGACTCGTGAATTGCAAGTGACACAATTCATTTATTTTTTATTTATTTTTTAATTAATGCTTAAATCAACATGTGCCATCGTACTGCTGAATACACCCATAATAGAACACTGAACATATTATAATCTGGTTTTAAAAGTCAGACAATATAAAATACATTTGTAGGGTTATGTCTTGAAGAACAATAGGGCCTGAGTTCTGTATGGACAGAGTAAGAACACTGGATCGGACCGGATGGTTAATGTACTGTCACATTGTTGATTTTGGTTGATGCTGACAAGAAGACAACACAGGGAAGCACTGGCTTTTTCTTTGAAAGGTAATCTCATAACTGTCTTCTAAATGAACCCATTGTTATTATAGCAGCTTTAATTCTAGCATTTGACGTTACCTGGCAAAGACATCTCAAGGTTCATATGCTATTTAACAATTAACTGCTGCTGTTTTTTTTGTTTTTTTGTTTCCTCTACAGGCAAATCCTTGCACACTCATTTCCCACAGCAAAACAGTTATCGCTGTTGCTCCAATCAATAATAAATCTCATGAGTGCACTAATCCTAATTAACAGCAGGAGCTGCAGTTAATCTGTCAGTCCAGTTATTTTAATTTACCTTTTCAGCATAGGAGAAAATGGAGCAGGTATGAATGAGTCGGCCGCGAATGTAATCACAATGTCTTGACAAGTAAAATGGGATAATCATCTCTGATAGTGCACAGTCTCACAACCAGGTACAGAAGCAGCAAAATAAATGATTCAAATGTCAATCGTGTGGACAAAAAGTAGAAAACAATGTCAAATAAGCATAGTTGCAAAACCAGTTATTTCAGAGCCACGTTAAAAAGTCCAAATCAAGAAAATACTCTGTTTCTCTACAGCACCTCTGCATACTGTACATCTGGTGCACTGAGTCTGTTTCCACAGCAGCTCACCTCCTCAAGCTCTTAAAATAGCTTGGTTGTATTGGATTTCAGCCTGCGGTGTGACAGGAGAAAAAAATGCCACATCTAAAAACCTAAACCTTTATCAAAAGAGCAAATAAAGCATCCATTTGTTTTGCTGTTCTTTTTTAATTCTTCTCTGGAATGAAGAGTGATCCGCCAAAGCAGTGTTTGCTTGAATAAACACATAAATCCAAGTGGACGTGTCAGGAATTGCACTGAAGGAAATGGATGCTAACTGGGAAAAAAAAATGTCCCAGAGTAGAACTACATTTATTGATTCCTTTTTTTTTTTTTTTTTTTTTTACTCAAACACAGTGAATGATGCAGCAAGTAAACATTGCTATTGGAAGTGAAGCAGTGTGAAGAATCAATCAGGAAGATGCATCACTCAGTCTGTGCCACACTGTGCAGTCAAGTGTCTGACAACAATAACTGTCTGGTGCTTGTACGGCTGTGATGAGCAATGCAGCTTCACTCTACGCAATCTTTTCCTCAAGAAACATAAAATGCACAAAAACATGTGTCTAAGCGAAAGAATTGTGCCAAGTTTTGATTGGGGTCACTTTAATGTTAGATATTTGACCACAAAAAAGTCCGGGTAAATGTCTCTAATGAGATTTTTGCTAATCCCATTAAATTCATAGAAACATGAGCTCATAGTGACCTTTAGCTTTGACCAGCCAAGTAAGCATTTAACCAAATTTGAAAGGATTTCCTGAAGCTGTTTGTGAGATATCACAGTCACAAAAGTAAGTGTTTTGTGTAATTTGGTCTTGACCTTTGACCGCCAAAATATAATCTATACATCCTTGAATCCAACTAAATTTTTGTACCAAATTTGAAAAATAAATAAATAAATAAATAAATAAATAAGATAACAGTCCCTCGTGGTGAGATTGGTTCACAAGAGTAGGATGGACGGATGCACGGAGGCATAAAAACAAAACAAAAGACAGAACGTTCTGTTCTTAACAGCTTGTCTTTTGATTTACACAACTATAGAACAGTCTGTCAAAACGTCTTCAGCCAGTTATGAGTGGAAAGCAGGCTCAGTGCAGTTAGTTGTTTATAGCATTATTACACTGACAACAACAACAACAACAACAACAACAACAACAGAAAACACAGCTTCCACAAGAACAGCTTTTACCCCTCTCACAGAGAAATCCATCACCATGGATAGAAGCAAGACAGCAGTCAGGAGACCCAAACCAGACCAGAAGTTCAACCCATTTTGACAGTAATGAAAAAAAACAGCCTTTTATAATGTTTTAATGTCTATACAAAGCCTTGACTAGTGTCCCAAGAGACAAACTGGAACAAGGAAAATGTAAAAAAAAAAAAAATGCTGAAATGGTAGCTAGCAAGAGCAGATGTCCCTGAGAGCTGCAGGCATCAAAACCATTTGGAGGATGAGAGGTAGAAACAATGAGTAGCCAGAAGGCAGAAGATGAAAACATGCAACATGGTGAATGTTCACAGTTGCTAAATACAGGACTTCAGGGACATGATTCAAAAGGAAGGGACGTGGGACATTTTACAGAGAATTGCTACCGCCTTTATGTTGAAGTAATTAGGAGTGATATTCACTACTATTATAGCTTTAATTTCTAGTTAGAGTTTTTGGTACTCAAGGTACAATTTTAATCACTTTTTATCCATTCGTCCATTTATCCATCATCTATACCACGATCCCATCGTCTCTGGGAGTGAAGAAGATTTGAATGTGGAAAAGGCATCAGCCTATCACACGGTCAGAATACTGTGACAAACTATGTGCAATTAAAGTCTCTAATTAACCTAAACCCAATCTGCTCGTCTTTGGACTCTGGGAAGAAGCTGGTGAAAACCCACACAAACAGAACATATGGCTGCTGGGTTATTGCAGTACCACCATCTTGATGCACTCACTGCACAGTCACGCTCATTACTGCGTCACCAAAACAGACACGCATGCGCTACACACATACACACAGTATTTTGGCCATTAACCTTCATTTCTACTCCACATGCCTGAAATTAAGGAACGAGCAGTACCCATGCAACATCATGTCACGGAAACTCAATCCAGATGACATTTGACAGCAGTATCAACGGATTAACACATTTGTGCAGTTACAGAAAAGTCAGCTGCTACAAAACACCCAAGGAGAACATACAAATCACACACGAAAAGCCTGAGTCAACCTGGGATTCTGTCTGGGAACCAGCTTGAAAGTTGAAGGTTAATTAAAAGGTTAAAAAGGTGAGTTTAAGGACCATAAATTGAGAAATCTGGCAGAAACTCTACCTTTAATTTTAGTAATAATAACTAGGTTGGATTATCTAGTTTGAACAACACAATGTTTAAAAACTGAGTTTGAATTTGCAATTGACAGCCTTGTCCAGACTTGAACTGTCTCACAAACAGTTAGTGCAGACTACCAGCTGGCTGTAGAATTATCAAATAAACTGTGAAAGCATTTCAAATCCCTTACCTAGCACCTGCTCATTGCAGACATACATAAGTAGAGGTTGACGTGCTGTGGTGAAGCTGAAGACACCACTTACTCTTGTAATATATTAACTGGGGAGCAACAGCATCGCGGAATCGTGCCATTTAAAAAAACAGTATGCCATTTTTCTGGGAAGACGAATTGAACATGATGATCCCCCAAAAAAAGTATATAAAATACTTAACAGTGACTTCTTTACACCTATCTGGGATATTGTTTATAAAGAGTGAGCTCACTGCTGCCACATATGCTCTGGGGAACGCACGATGCGGAAACACAAATTCAACTATTAATAAACTGTCCTAAAAGGATCATCACAACAGAATTCTCACCTTCGCTTATTAGCAATGTGTCAATACATACCCAGGGTTTTAATGACCACAAAAATCAATAAAACTAACAAAATCTTTAAAATACCATAAAGCACAAATGCTATCTAAGTACACCGTGTTCCTCCAACATCCACAAGACATGCAGATTTGGGTTAAATGGTGACTCAAATGTGGCCGCATGTGCTTTATACATGCGAGTGTGAATGGTTGTTTGTTTCTGTCCAGGAAGTATCCTGCCTCTCACCCACCGTCAGCTGGAGTTGGCTCCAAAAAGCCCCAAAACCCTCAATTGCTAAGAGCCGGCAAAAGCTGTAAATATGGTTTAAAAAAAAAAAAAT